>MU761630.1:31866-58796 GCA_026770625.1 Nicotiana glauca | reverse complement strand
ATATATATATATATATATATATATATATATATATATATTAAAGCATCCCCACTTCAGGACCGTTAGATTAAGGAACCTCGACGGTCCTGATTGAATGTTACTGAAACGGGGTTGTTTGGGGTAAATGGGAGGTCTGGTCCGGGTTCAAGCGTGTTTTGGGCTGGGTTTCACGGGTTCAAGGGTTTTTAGCTTGGGCTGGTGATTAAATCACATAGCTGGCCCAACAACAGCTCTTTTTTTTCCCTTTTTATTTAATTCCTTTTTGTATATTTTTTTCTTTTTTTCTTTTAAAAATAAAAACCTGAATTAAAATCCTAAGGACCTAATAATTAACCCTAAATGATGATTACTACAATTAATTGAGAAAAATTTGAAGAAACTAACAAAATTCAAAGCTAAAAGTCAAATTTTTTTATGATTTTTGTATTTTTGTAAAACTCTAATTACTAATTAGTCTATAAAAATATAAAATTAAATACTAAATGCAAATGCAATATTTTTGTATTTTTATGAATTATCTAAAGCTAAACAGGCACACACAAATGAAAACACACACAAAATTATGTAATTAAATCCTAAAATTTAAATAATTTAAAGAGAAATCCTAAATCTAAGGAGTCTGTAGGAGTAGTTCATGTGAGGCAGAACTCACGTGCTCACAACTGCCCCTCTTTGCTCGGAGACACGAAAGGTTTTCGGGCAATGATAAATGAGCAATTATGAGGGATTTTTGCCCGCTTGGCACTCCATGAGAAGCATTTTTGAAAAATATTTGACCGAACCTTGCTTAAGAGGTTGCCTACATATCCTTGGCTGTAAAGGAATCAGGTCAGTGTAGTTCTAGAAGTTTTGGTAGCTAGGACTATCGGGAGCTGTGATTTCACTGCTGTTGCTGCTGCTACTGCTTGCTGACCTCCTTATTACATCAAAAGGAAAATCAAAGCTAAGCTAGCTATGCCTATTAACTATGAGTTACAACATTCCTATCTATAAATCTCTTGAGGCTTGATCTTGAGTCTTAGCTGATTTTGTTGTGGACTCCGATCTGAATCTTGATGCTCGTCAGCTGCATGTGCTGGTTCTTTCTTCAGCTTTTGAATAAAAAACGGGAAATGCAAAGCTTGTGACTTCAGTCATATCATGAGCAGTTCGCGTCCTTCACCATTTCAAATACTTTGAGTTCACTTCTTTTTTATTCTTTTGTTCTTTTCTTTTATTCTGGATTCAAAATTATTCTTTCGATCATCTCGAATCCTGTCCCTTGAGGTAAAACATGTTCAGTCATCAAGAACAAACAAACGAACGAAATTTTCTTCCCTTATTTTCACTAGAAAATTTCATGAGTTATTTGTAACACATTTCTAAGCTACTTTTCATTGAAAGCAATAAAACTCAGGATTGGGTATCCTTGGGAATGAAGCCTTAAATTGGGAGGATTGCCAGATTATGCTGGAAAATGACCAGGTTATGCCGGAAAAGCAAAATGTCCTCGGGTTATGTCAGGGAGGTTCATAGGTTATGTCGGGATAAAAGAAAAAAGCTCCTTGGGTTATGCTAGGGAGGTCCACGGGTTATGCCAGGATAAAAGAAAAAAGCTCCTTGGGTTATGCCAGGGAGATCCGCGGGTTCTGCCGGGATAAAAAAAACGCTGCTTGGGTTATGCAGGGAGGTCCACGGGTTATGCCGGGATTAAAAAAAAAGTCTCCTTGGGTTATGCCAGGGAGATCCACGGGTTATGCCGGGATAAAAGATAAAGGTCCTTGGGTTATGCCAGGGAGGTCCACGGGTTATGCCGGGAGAAAAGAAAAAGGTCCTTGGGTTATGCCAGGGAGCGTAGAAAAAAGGGTCCTCAGGTTATGCCGGGAAGGTCCACAGGTTATGCCGGGATAAAAGAAAAAGGATCCTTGGGTTATGCAGGGAGGTCCATGGGTTATACCGGGAGAAAAGAAAAAGGTCCTTGGGTTATGCTAGGGAGCGAAGAAAAAAGGGTCCTCAGGTTATGCTGGGGAGGTCCACGGGTTACGCCGGAAAGAGAAAAAGGCTCCTTGGATTATGCCAGGGAGGTCCACGGGTTATGTCGGGATAAAAGAAAAAGGTCCTTGGGTTATGCCAGGGAGGTCCAAGGGTTATGGCGGGATAAAAGAAAAAGGTCCTTGGGTTATGCCAGGGAGGTCCACGGGTTATGCCGAGAGAAAAGAAAAAAGTCCTTGGGTTATGCCAGGGAGCGAAGAAAAAAGGGTCCTCGGGTTATGCCAGTGAGGTCCACGGGTTATGGCGGGATAGAAGAAAAAGGTCCTTGGGTTATGCCAGGGAGGTCCATGGGTTATGCCGGGAAAGAAGAAAAAGGCCTTTGGGTTATGCTAGGGAGGTCCACGGGTTATGTCGGAAGAAAAGAAAAAAGTCCTTGGGTTATGCCAAGGTGGTCCACGGGTTATGACGAAAGAAAGGAAAAGATCCCTGGGTTATACCAGAGAGGTCCACGGGTTATGCCAGGAGAAAGGAAAAATATCCTCGGGTTATGCCGGGGATACCTAGGGAATTGGAGGCCCTATGCTACCATGATTTTGAAGTTTTTTTTTAATATAGATATTTTTTTAGAAAGTGCAGGAAAGAATTTGGAGGAAACTTCCCTTTTGGTCGGTTCCTTGCCGCAAAGCTGTTTTAGCACTTGCACATTTCTTTTCCCTTTTGGTTGCACCTGCTTCTTGCACGGTTTCTTGGATTGCACTTGTTTCAAATTTTCAAACAAAGAACAATTCTTAGTTTGAAACGGTGGTTGGTTTTATGGCCTTGCTTGTTTCGATCACTTGATCCCGGCCCAACTTCTTTGATGAAGATCTCAACAACTATTTGCTCCATGAGAATCGATTCATTTCAGGCCCTGGAGAACCTCTGATTTTTCCATACTTTGCCACGATGGTTGGTCGGTGGAACTCAACTTTCAACTTTATTTCGCCTTCATAGGCCTTTCCTTTTTGATTCTCTTTTTCTTTTCTTTTCTTTAGAACATTGGGGAATTTTTGGCTCCTCAAACTTTGCTGCAACGGCTAGTCGCGTGGGACTTAACCTTTTCCAACTTTATTTTGCCTTCGTAGGATTTTCTTTTCTGGCTTCTTTCTTCTAAATTCAATATCAGAGCATTTGGGGTACCTTGGCTTCTTCAACTTTTGCCGAGGCGGTTAGCCACGTGGGACTCAATCTTTTCAGCTTCATTTGCCTTTATAGGCACTTTAATTTGATGTTCCCCTTCCAAAAGTTTTGATTTAGAAGCATCGGCCGTCATGGCTAGTCTGGGTTGACTTGATGCCCCTGGCGAGGCTGGGTGCTTTTCTGCACATTGGCTCGTGTCAAACAAAAGCCCTGTAAATCAGTCTAGCCATCCCTTCTTTGTCTCAATTCGGGAATAGAGTTAGACCGAAAGGGATTCAAAGAAAAATAAATAATGGATAGGCAATGAATTTAAACGAGAGGTATCCCTTTCGGGGAGAAGAAAGAAGGACTTATCTGGAGTACATACGGACTTCAGTGAACATGACATGCCTTTTGGACTGGATGCATGATTTGTTTAAACCGTCCGACTCTCAGAAATTCATCACAACTTCTACTTCAAAATTCGAGAAACCTTGCCAGGATTTTGTCGATGTCGATAGCTGTGAGGATCTTCTTTTCGATCAGTGGGGCCCTTTGCAGGTTTTCACTAGCTGTCCTCTCTCATTTCTCTTCTTACCATCGCCTTATAGTGCCATGTGGGTTTTTACTAACAAGACTCTCTCATTTTGATTTTCTCTGCTTACCATCGCCTTACGGCGCCCGTGTGGGTTTTCACCAATAAGACACTCTCATTTTATTCCTCCCATTTTATTGTATCAGATCCAAATAACTCCATCCTCCCATTTGCCGATTGATTAGAAGGACTTGAACAAGGTTTGGGGTAAAAATAATTTGGATTGAATTACAACTTTGGAACCTTTTGGGTGGGATCATTGCCGAACAATTATAACTTCTGCCCCAGTTTCACTTTTGGGGGACTTTGGATTTTTATTTTGGTGTGACCAAACCCCAAAGAGAGGCTGCCTACGCATCCTTTCGGAATCAAGTCTAACGTAGTTCAGGGAAAACATTTTGTCTTGTTTTTCTTTTGTTTTTCTTCTGTTTTGTTTTCTCTTTTTTTTCCTTTCCTTTTCCTCTTTTTTTTTTCATTTTTTTTCATTTTTTTGTTCTTTTCTTCCTTTCCTTTTTTGTTGTATCTTTCTTTTCTTCTTCTTTTTTTTTTCATTTCATTTCTCAATAAAACTTTCAGGTTCCAAAGAGGGTAATCAAAGAATGGGAGCCGGTTCAAAGGGTTTGCAAAGGGTTGACAGTGTTTGGGTAGCGAGAATGAAAGCCTTCGTCATCCCAACCGGAGAATATTAGAACTATTTGGAGGATCCAACATAGTACCTTTTCACTGCATTTGCATTGACAGTTGTTTTAGGGACATTTCCTTCAATGTGTCCCACATACAACGCACTCTTTTGGCAGTACTCTTGTTGTAATGTATGGATCTTTCCAATTCTGGAACCAATTTTCCTTCAGCTGTTCAAACTCTTTGTTTTATTTCATCAAACTTATCTTCTTTGCATTTCAACTCTTGATTCATTATTTCGAAGTCTGACAGTGTTTTGGGATCTGGGCATGAAGTCCGCAAGCATATCATGTTATTAAAATCTGCATTTAGCAGAACAGAAATAAGAGTAAGAAAAATGACAAGATTAAGAAAAGAAACATTCATGGACAATAAAATATTAATTTCCTTTAATTGTTTTTTTGATTTTTGATTTTTTTTTTTGATTTTTTTTCAATTTTGAAGATAGAAGGGTTTGCATCGGAAAGTAAGACAATAAAGTAAAACATCCGGATCACACCCTGAGATAATACGAACGTAGAAAGGATAGCAAGACTCGCTACCGAGACTCCTGTCTGATGGAAAACTTTCAGGCTTGGCAACCATTTCTTGGCTTTTCTCCAGTTTCGGTCATGGATGCAATGGCCTTCAGTACCGGGTCACATTCCTCAGTTTTACAAATCATTCCGACCATTGGCTCGATGTTGTGGGCAGGAAACAGATGGTTCATCACATCAGGAGTATCTTCATCCCGAAATATGATTCTTTCAGCTTCAATCAAATCCTCAACTGCCTTTTTGAGTGTCCAACAGTCCTCTGTACTGTGTCCCACTACTCCAGAATGGTATTCACATATAGCATCAACTCGGTGTGAGGGGACTCGGGGTTAGGCCGGTTCAGGGCCACTGTCTATAATACATTTAGCCTGATTAGCTTTTGAAACAAGATTGACTATGATTCACCAATATGGGTGAACTGATTCTTTCTGAAAGGCTCTCTTGGGCGAGGATTGTATTGTGGATCATTTGGTCGAGGATTATATGGAGTTTGGTAAGGATGGGTATTTCTAGGAAGTGGAGCTCGGTTTTGTGTATAATGTTGTGGCTGTATGTAAGATTGCAAGCTCATTACCGCATAGGGAGGTGGTGCCATGGCATATGCAGCATCTAGGAGGGGGTAATAATGTTGATGGACCATAGGAGGCACCTATGACTGGCTGAATGACCTGCGGGGCCCCCTCGAGCTTGAAACCATCATGGCTCCCTCTTCACTCTCATTTCTGTCATCAAACTCTCCAAACCATTCTGAGCAGCATGACTCAAGATTCGACCTGTTTTTAAACCGTTTTCAACCATTTCCCCGATTTTGATAGCCTCAGCAAATGGCTTACCCACAACAGACATCATGTTTTGAAAGTAATCATCCTCTTGGGCCTACGGAAAGACGGTGACCATTTCAACATCGTCCATTGGATGCTTTACCCTGGCAGCTTGCTCATGTCATTTGACAGCATATTCGCGGAAGCTTTCTGCGGTTTTCTTTTTCAAATTGGACAAGGAGTTTCTGTCAGGAGCAATGTCCACATTATAGTGGAATTGGTGAACAAAATCTCGGGCCATATCATCCCACACGTGCAAATGAGTAATTTCTTGATCTGTATATCACTCAGAAGCGATTCCGGTGAGGCTTTCCCCAAAATAGGCCATTAGCAGCTCCTCTTTTCCACCAACACCCCTCAACTGGTTGCAGTATCATTTCATATGAGCGACTGGGTCTCCATGCCCGTCGTACTTTTCAAATTTTGACATCTTGAACCCAACTAGGAAGTGAACATGGGGAAACATACAGAGGTCAGAGTACGAGACACTCTTTTGGCCAATCAGACCTTGCATGTTTTTCAAGCTTTGTTCCAGGATCTTCATCTTCCCAGCAATCTCCTCTTTCTCGAGATTTTTAACCACCTTTTCTTGCTCCACCGAGAGATCATATCGTGGAGGTTGAGTGAAAGAGTACGGGGTCACATATGTTATTTCTGGTTGAAGCTGTGGACCTTTAAAGATGAACATTGGAGGCGGTGCCGTTGAAGTCGGTGCTTGGGGGCGAACCACAGAAGGCATGCCAGAATCATTAGAGGGCATTGGAGGGTGCTCGCATGGGATGCGCGGGTTGGGCACAGGGTTATTGGTAACCTCACCTGACCTGGGGATCAACTTAGGGAACCCAGGGATTGCACTTGGCGGTTCCCTACCATTAGACCAGGCATCCCACATTTCCCATATGCGGAGACGCAACATCTTATATTCTTCAATAGCTGCTGGTTCCAACTGCAGAATAGCCAATGATGGGCTATCCTCAGAACTGATGTTTGGTAGATTGCTTGCGGAGGCCATCTGTGCCTTTGGATTTTGTGAAGGAGGGGAGGCCAGACTACCAACAAAACCAACCACCAAAACCTGGCTAATTTGCACATCCAACAACCTTGTTAGTTTTGAAACATATAGGAAATCGCATGTTGGGATGCAATGCACCTAATAGTTAAATGCTTCTACCATGTGTTTGAACGGTTGCATGTTTCATCCCGGCCTTAACTAGCCCTTTTCACACTGTACCTCTTTTCTTCATTTTTGCCTCTCTTTAATCACTCATGATTTTTTTTATCTTGTTTTTGCCGCTCTTTTCCTTTTTGGCACTCTCCTTTCTCTTTTTGTTTGTCACTCTTTTATTTCTTGTCACTCTTTTTTTCCCCTTTTTTTTCTATTTTTCTTTTTCTCTTTTTCACTCAATTTTTTTTTTAAGTTTATTTTTTTTCACTCAATTTATTTTATAGCTGTGATCGAATCCGATGGGGATTGCCTACGTATCATGATCCCGCATGAATCAGATCTTGCGTAGTTTGGAAAGATTAGAAATAAAGCAAATAAGCTGACTCTTCTTTTTTTTTTTTCTATAAAACTCAGACCATGAAAGCTTTAAGGCAAAAGAAAAATATTTTTGATTTTCTGATTTTTTTTCTTTTGGAATTTTCTAAAAAAAATACTTTAAAAGGAGAAAGGGAATTTTTTTGATTTTTATTTTTATTTTTGAAAGAAAGACTTCTAAAAAAATCCATTTTCTTTTGATTGGAACTTTGGGAATTTCTAAAGAAAAAGAAAATATATTTTTTTTTCGAATTTTCATTTATTTTCTCTTTTTCTAAAAAAGAAAGAATTTTTTTTTTGATTCTGGAAGTTGCCTCTTAATTTCGAAAGAGGGAATTTTAAGAAAATGTTTTGGATTTTTTTTTAGTTTTTTATTTATTTACAGAAGTACTTCTAAAGAAAAGCAAAAATATGTTTTTGGGACTTCAATTTTTCAATTTTTTTATTGACACTTATGAAAGAAAGACATCTAAGGAGTATTTTTTGGAGTTTTGTTTCTGATTTTTTTTAATTTATTTTTTGGAAAAATACTTCAAAATGAAGAAAACCCGTATTTTTGGATTTTGATTTTTATTGATTTTTCTTTTTTCGTATGAAAGACATTAGGAAGGAAACCATTTTCTTTTGAGTTTAAAACTACGTTTACTTTTCTTTTTGAATTTTCTAAGGAAAGATTTTTTAAAGAATGAACTAAAGGAAAATATTTTTGGATTTTTTAAAAATTGGGATCAGAACTGATGAGGTTTGCGTACATATCTCACATCAGGTGAGAATCAGACCCGCGTAGTTCGGTAAGATTTGACACAACCAAGCTATTTTTGAAAACAAGGCTTTCTTTTTCTTTGATTTTTTAAAAAATTCGGCAGAGTTTCGATACCATTTGGGTATTGGTTTTTTTTTTCAAAACGGGTGTTTAACTCACTCAACCCTAACACTATTATTCTTTCCTTTTTCTCTTTTTCCATTTTTGTCCCATTATTTACAAGCCGGTCGACATGCAGATCCGAAGAAAATAAATGCACAAATAGCAAGTAGGATGCATCAGGATGGTCTTTCCATTTTCGGTCACCTGTCCTTGACGGACCCAACCCCTGTGTTGAGTCCACTAAGTCAAATGCATGTGATGCAAACAAGCGTTCCTACTAGGGATCCGGTATAAGGTTGAGTTATTCTAGGTTCAAAACCTGGGTATATGTTCTAGACTTTGTACCCAAGCGGACAGCTCAAGTCGAGGAGGGGGCTACGTACCGGGAACCAAAAGGCCATCCGGCTTAGTAACTTGTCCGGCCTCTTTGTTACTTTACGGTATGACACTAACAGAATAGGGATTCTCGACTAGCGAGCACATCCCCGAAGATGAGAAGAGAAGGATTTCGTAGCATTTTGTATAAAATTCAGATAATATCAAAGTGGTAAAACACTTAGCACATTGGCAAGAAACATGTAGGAAAATTAGATAAAGCCAATCATAATAGCTATTCTAATCTCGAATTCTTAAACCTTGAACCGAAGTTCTGGGTTTGTGTCCCCAGCAGAGTCATCAGAGCTGTTAAACCTCCTTTTTTCACACCATCCCGAAGGATAGTGTATAAGGAAATTTTTCCAATTTAAGTGACATTATTCGAAATGGGATTGTTTATTCAATTTAGAGTCGCCACTCGGGATAATTTATTTGGTGTCTCGAGTTACCGGTTTATTTTGAATTCCAAATCGAGGAAAATTCGACTTTTCATTTGAAGTCTATGAACCAGAAATTCTTGAGTAAGGAATTCTGTTAACCCGGGGGAAAGTGTTAGACACCCTCGGATTCCGTGGTTCTATCATGGTCGCTTAAACTGTTACAATTGGCCTATTATCTGATTTTAATACATGTTTTAAACCTATGTGCATTTTTAGCTTATTTAACGCTTTTATTTAATTTTAAGGAGAGTTGCAACATTATTAAAATAGGTCTCGAATCACGTCACATAAATGCACCCGTAATTTTTGACATATTTTAACGTCATTGAGATTTGGATTTGGGTCACATAAATGCGCACTCGAATTTAGAAAGATAGATTATTAAAATGCGCGCATAAAGCGACTAACGCGTTGATAACTTTACAGGAGGCCATGAAAATTCACTAAATGGCACGTCCCGAGTTCTAAGTATTTTAATGGAAATAATTAAAGAGAGCCACACCATTTATTATTTTTATTTGGTGTGGTGCACCTCAATTTTATTTTAAAGGATATTTGACTAAAGCTTGAAGGGCCATGGACTATTGGGTTATCTAAGATGGACCTCCTAAGATTATTTTAAAAGATCTTACTAATTGACTAAGGCCATAAGGACTAATTTCAAGAGTTAAAAATGGGCTATGGGCTTTAAGGTCCAGTTGCCAAACACACGAAAATGGAACACCATTGAGATATAGTTGGGCCTGAAATAGAAGCCTAATGCTCTAAATCTGAGTTTGCTGAAGCTGACTACGCCTATCATAAGATCTGGGCCACAATAAATTAATTAAAGGCCCACTCCTAAAAGTAGAAATATGTTGGGCCTCCTTTGTAAAGGCTAGCCAATTTTGGGCCTGAAGAGAAATTCGAATTCATCTACTCAATGTGCTCACCATACGCTTAGCACATACAACAAATATTCAGGTATTTTTAAATTTAACCAAGCTACTTTTAAACTTAGGATTGTCACATTAAAATTAATTGGCTAATTTCAAGGATACTAGGTGCAATTACGTATGACAAAATGATTTTAGAATCTTATTTTCATGCTTATCAGTAGGCGGTTTTCAATTGGCTTGTATGAATAACATATTATGCAATCAACCAAATGACATTTCCCTAATACAATTAACCAAATGCTGCCAGGATCAAACCATTTCAACTTAATATGATTTAGCTAAAACAGTAATATTCACTAAATCTAAACATGTGCCTGAGTTCAAGCCAACGTTTAACAGTCCAATCAAACTGAACTATTAGGCTCAAATACACTCAAGTCAATTAATTCTAACACACAAACTTAAGCATGTAGGTACATAATCATAGTCCATTGTTTGTTAAAGTACAAATCCAGATTAGGAATATAAACAAAACAGTAACAAGCCTTAATCAACATTTATTGTTCTAGATCTAAATTAGGAATATAAACAAAACAGTAACAAAATCAGAACCAATTCAATTCCAATATCCTCTTCATTTGCATGAATTTCAAATCCTTTACATATGCAGAGAGTAATCATCACGTGTGAGCTTAAGAGAATACCTGGAATTTGAAAAGGAAGAGAGAGTAAGGGTCAATAAAGCAGAGCAGTAGCAGCAAACTTCGAACCAGCAGAAAAACAAGGCAGGAATAGCTTTTCAAAACCAGGAAATAATGTTTGAATCCCAATATTAAAACCAGTTGAGAATAAGCATTAGAACCAACCTCAAAAATTGATTTCAGACCCAAATCCAAATCATTTTCACCCCTTGGATCTAGAAAAATGACTCCAGAACTTGGCAGGATTTCTTAGCTATCTTTGTTTTGATTTTTCAAAACTATATCTCTGAATCCTAAAATCAGATCACACTTTTGTATTTTTCAGCTGTTAGCTCACTCAAATTTGCAGGATTTTTACTATCAGAATTTGATCTTTCAAGTTTTTTGCTCTCAGATTTGAACTCTGAAAATTATGCTCTAAAAAAACTTCTTTCAAACTTTCAGATTTCAAAACTTTAAGATCTGAAAATTTCCGTCTCCAAAACTCTAGGATCTCCTAAACTTTTGATCTCCAATTTTCAAATTTCAAAACCTAACTTGCAAGGAAAGGGTGTATTGCAATTTATAGGCAAAAAATGAGGGCACCTTTCAGATTTTATTTTGCACCTTAGCCCCCTCTTAATTTTAGCTTTTTGTTTAAAAGTCTTTAGGGTACTGACATGTTACCCAAGTTATACTAATTAAGTCCTGAAATTCAAATTGGAACCCCAATCTAGAAGGTTCTAGGGGATTCTATTTTCTGTTACTACAAGATTCTTTAATTGAATTACCCCAATTACCCTTGATTACCCCTGTATTTACCCCTAAAATTATTAACCTAGGTTAAACTAACCCCAAGTCTAACTACACCAGCCCTTTTAACTTGGTTAATGATGACTATGGTTACTTACAAGGAGTTTGGATCATTCAGAAATAAACAAACGACATTCAATCATAACAAAACCCCCGAAATTGGAATGCAAATCAGAATAACCCTAATTTTCAGGCTTGAATTAACTACTTAAAATCAACAAAATTAATCAACAAGCAGAATCATGCTATAATCAGTAGAAACAAGGAGAAGAAAAAATCAGAAACTTGAAACCTAAAACAAAAATCTAAGAACACTGAGCAAGCAAAAATCAATGCACAAACTAGATTAAAATTCAAATACAAGGTGAAATAAACAAAAATAAAACTAAGAAAACTTACCAATTAAACTCGAACACGACTGAACTTCCAATTTCAACTGCGTGATTATATCAATTAACTATTCTTTGTCAAGAATAGTCAAATAACATTATTCTGTGGTGAAATTGGGCCTAAAACTCGTGAAGACTGGAGAAGAAACCCTGCGTGCTCAGGTTTAGCTTTGGTTCTTAGAATCCAGACTTTGGATTTGATATTCGAGAAATTTGGGGAATATTTGAAGGAAAAGGAGTGCGGAGTTCTGATGTGGGGGTGGAGGTAAGCCTACGGTGTAAATTTTATGGGGATTGGGTGGTGGCGCCGCCGGATACGGCGGAGGGATCCATGGCGACGGCTAGGGTTAGGGGATTTGGGGGAGTTTTAGTGGGATTTGAATGGAGTAGATGGTGGATTGATGATGAGGAGGGGAAGATGAGACTTTAGTAAAATTTTGGGATGATTGGCCACCAGCCGCCGCCGTAGGCAAATTCCGGCGGGCGGCATACGGCGGAATCATGCGGAATTAGGGTTAGCTTATGAGAGGTTTGAGAGACGGTGAGAAGGGGGTTAGGCTGTTAGGACATATATATATTAAAGCATCCCCAATTCAGGACCATTAGATTAAGGAACCTCGACGGTCCTGATTAAATGTTACTGAAACAGGGTCGTTTGGGGTAAATGAAAGGTTTGGTCCGGGTTCAAGTGGGTTTTGGGCTGGGTGTCATGGGTACAACGGTTTTTTAGCTTGGGCTGGTGATTAAATCACATAGCTGGCCCAACAACAACTCTTCTTTTTTTTTTTTATTTCCTTTTTATTTAATTCCTTTTTGTATATTTTTTCTTTTAAAAATAAAAATTGGAATTAAAATCCCAAGGACCTAATTAAACTAATTAACCATAAATGATGATTACTACAATTAATTGAGATAAATTAAAAGAAACTAGCAAAATTCAAATCTATAAGTCAATTTTTTTTATGATTTTTGTATTTTTTGTAAAATTATAATTTCTACTTAGTCTAAAAAAATATAAAATTAAATCCTAAATACAAATACAATATTTTTGTATTTTTATAAATTATCTAAAGCTAAACAAGCACACACAAATGAAAACACGCACAAAATTACGCAATTAAATCCTAAAAATCAAATAATTTAAAGAGAAATCCTAAATCTAAGGAGTCTGTATGAGTAGTTCATGTGAGGCAAAAATCACGTGCTCACAAATCCTTCAAGAAAGCCGTCCACAAAATCCATCGTCGGGAAAAGTCCAAAATTTTTTGGGTTTTGTTGCTTCCGTTTTACTTTTTTTTAACAAAAAACTACTACACTAAGAACGAGTACTACAACTAACCTAAGATAGCACAGAAAATCACCTAGACAATCTCCTCACCCCATAATTAAAATTGTGCAATGTCCTCAATGCACACTGTAAATAACAATAGGGTAAAAGAGACTCCCTGGTAGGCCATAGGCCGAAGCATTAGCAGCTCACGTGATACTCAGACATCTCCCAAGCATGATCCCTTGTGTGGGTACCTCACACTTAGTTTCAACCACCTGCTCGCTTTTGCACATGCCTATTGGCTTTGATTCTATTCTCGTACTCTTACAAAATACAAAAATAACACTACAAAAAATAACAAAATAAAAGAAAAAGCAAAAGTAAAAAAAGAAAAATAATATTGGGTTGCCTCCCAACAAGCGCTTGATTTAACGTCGCGGCACGACTCTATCGTTTTCATTGCTTTTCCTTCCACTTTGAAGATATGAATTGCGTCCTCAATTTTGTATCAATATTTCTGTCACGTTCATGGGGCAATGGTATGAAAATAAAGGAACTAAGTAAATAATATTGCATCTTGCACTTCTTGGCCTTTAAGTGCGGGATGTCATTTTGCCTTTTTGGTGTGGCAAATTTTAGTATGTAAGGGTCTTGCTCTTATCTATACATCTCTCCAAAGGTTCGATCTACATGTCTTCATCTAAATATAATGTAGAAAAATATTTAGAATGAGGACCAACATGCCCCAACTCTAGAGCTACCCTATTTTTGACATCCTCAGTAATACATACTCCCTTAACCTCGGCATCATCAACAAAAACATATTCTAATGATTGTTATTCTCATTTTAGCTACTCAATATGGCCTATAAGATCTTTTTCAACTTCACACAACTCATCACTAAAATCTTGGGCGTTACACGCATCAACCTTTGCACTCAATTGAGCCTCCAAGTCGCGAATAGAACTGCCAAATTGGTCGATCTTTTGTCCCAATTCAGCTTCTCCTTCTATAAATTGTTGCATATCATTCGTAATTTTCTTACGAAAACCTCCAAATTCCTCTAATAATTTCCCGTGCATACCAATAATGTGAACATCGTGTTCTACATCATCAAATTCGTTACTCCTGTCAAACTCACAAGAATTTTAGAATTGACATAAGAAGGGATTGGAGTAGGATAACAACACTTAGGAAAATTATTCTAATTTCCATCACAAATTATACGAGATGGAGATTGTGCACATAACCCGGTCCTGGAAATATTTTTACAATATTGCCACAAGTGGGGTCCTTTACCATATGGACAAGGATCACAAAAACAAGAATACTTACTATCCCACTATTTACCGTGAAAATGGTAACGACAATAAATTTGTAAATGTGAGTCTAAAAATACGTGATCTATTTTTATGCTAGTTGATAGAGCAGATGGTGCTAAGAATATGAAGTTTGACGATAAAATACAAGTTAAAATAGGGCAACAATCAAACCGAGGGGCTTGCTGCCCTGGCTTCGGACTGGTCGATGGAGGACCTCGAGGCCAATATATGGGCTCGATCTCAAGATATCGGGGGTAGTCGGAAATGGGGCAACAGTTAGAATATGATCAATCAAGGCTCTTTATGGCCAATATCAAGCAATAAATGAAGAACAAGTATGAAAGCAATAACGCGGAGAGTGACCTCGAGCTAATAAGAACGAGCAAGTTAGAGAGAAAAGAGAGAGAGGGAGATATTATTGATCTGGTGAAGAATAGTTGGAGAAACATCAGCTGATCCGTTACAAAATGATGGGGATCCACTTTATATAGGAGGGAAATTCATTATAGTACAAAACGTGTTAACCGTGAAGGCATGGAGATAGGATGGCTGGACGTGACATCTTGAAACAGGCCCCGGATAGGCCAGCTTTGTCAGATTAAGCCGCGTTCCTTGGGAACTCCCCTCTTGCCTAAAGTAGCCCGCTATAGCTGTTAGAATGTGATGTCCTCTGGGCCGATACTTGGCAACCCCCGAGGGTGAGTCTCAACCTTGGCTTTGAGCTTCGAGGGGAATGACCGCGAGATGACCCTACGATAGGGAAATCAAGCCCCCGGATTCGTCATATACAGATAGTCTCCGTGTTTCTTAAAGTGAAGGTGACAAGAAATGATAAGAAACGGTCCTGAACTCCTACTTCCTTCAGTGTTCTTGCGAACAACTATGAGATGTCAAGGTGCACTATGCACACCGTCCCTACAGGTTTCAGCATTGACTGCGATGGTTGGCTTCCTTCAATGTACCTATGGTGCTTTTATAAATACTTACCTCTTCTCTTCTAGATTCCATCTCGTGCCAAAAAACCCTTAGTAAGGTCTATTTTTCCCTCGTTCTTGCTCTTTTTCTGTAACGCAACCCCCTTCTCTTCTTCCCTCAGATTTTCTCAAGGATGGAAAAAATTTCCACTTCTGCTTCCCCGGAGGTTGCGGGCTCATCTTCTTCGTTTTTCTCATAAGGAAAAGTGGCTATCCCCCCCCCCCCATGTCGAGGAGTGCGTCCCAAGATCCTTTATGATGACCTCTAATTTTAGGGTCGATAAACCTTTCTCGAAATCAGGGCGCCGTGAACCTGTGACTCAGTATATCAACTCTATAACAGACATTGAAAGAGTAAGGGCCGACTGTTGCTGGATGGATACCATGATCATTGAGATTACCGCTCATGAGGAAGATATTACGGCTTATAAAGCCAGCTTTCTGAGTGTGTGTACCTACCCATTCACCTTGGGGCCGGTGGGGCCATCCTCGCCCCCGATTGATCCTGTGATTCTCGACTTCTACCGGAGTTGTCAGGTAACTCTTATTCAAGTTCATCCTTCGTTCTGGCGTATGGTTTATATGATCAGGCATTACTTGAGCATGATAGAGGGAATGCCTTTTACCCTGAACCATCAGATCCTGATGTAGAGTCCCCGTCTTCTTCGTGGGGGCTTAATGAAGCTTCCTTGTCGAGCCTCGAGATCCCTTTTTGCCTGCACCAAGGAGTCTGGGGAAGATGGGTGGTTAAACCAATTCGTCCGAGTGAGCACGTCTGACCTGATCCCAGTGGAAGAGATGTCGTTCCCTGAGAATTGGAATGCCGGGCGTAAGTAAATATGGTATATTTGCCCCTTCTTGGCGATCTCTCCCTATGTGGCTAACTCCGTTTTTCTTATCTTTTCGGCCGTAGCGATCTACCATGGTGCATTATCGGATCTCCGGGGTTGGGTTGGTCGTTTGTACTCAGTATGCCCATATATCGATCGAGCGTGGGGAGATTTATCCCGAGCTCGGTGGGAAGCCAAATACCATGGTGAGCCACGATGCAGCTGAGCATTTTGATGTAGTTTGCTGTTAGTAGCTTTCTCCATCCTGAGAGATACCACTGATAAGGGAGGCACCGTCCGTTAGAGGGGACGTTCTGGTGCTTGGCCAGGAGAAGAAAAGGCAGGAGAGTCTATCCGTTGGGCCACCGAAGCCTAAGAGGGTCAGGGTGGAGGATTCCAAGGTTGACCTAATAGTTCCAACCTCCAGGGCAACGGGAAATCCCCGTGCTGAAGGTGAGGGAGAAAGCAGCTTCTCGGCACGCCCTGAAGAGTATTTGAGCTCAATTGATCCTCGGGCCGTGGGGATAGATGCTTTCGGACAGGAGTCTGATACTGGCGTGGCCCAGATTTATGCTGGTGAGGCAGTAGATGGGGTATCGAGCACTGCCCTCGAATTGGTAGGTGGCCAGAGTTCTTCGCGAGCTGGGACATTTGGGACCCAGGGTGAACAAGGGACGGAGATTTTGGCTGACCCCGTTAGCCCATTGATTATTGTCGATTCTCCTCAAAGGGAGATCCTTCCATCTTATGAAGTGCTAGACGAGCCTCGTAAAGAGCCTTCTGCGGTAGAAGCACTGATCAAAGGAGAAGATGCACTCGAGAGGCGGGCGATCACTCTTGAGGGTAGTTCCGAGGCCGATGCTTCCTTCATTTTTGGTGAGATGGGCAGACTTTGCGAGTGGGTAACTTCCGCTAGCCTTGTCCACTGCTTTGGGCTGATTTAGCCTTCATTCTCCTAACCCGTTTATATGTTTTCAAGCCAAAGTGCTTTATGACCAAGCTCTCGCCCAGTATCAGGATGAGGTGAGCCGTCACGAATGCGAGAAAGCCTATTTTACCAAGCAAGTTATTCATCCCCTATTTCTACTATCATTTGAGCCCTTGTGAGATTCCATCGCTTTTAATTACTCAGTCCTCCCTTTGTGCAGTTTGAGAATGAGAATGCCCTGCTGAGAGGAGAGCTTCGGGCTAGAGATGCTAAAATCTCTAAGCTTAGTCGGTACGTGAGCGAGGTAGTTTCCGAGAGGGACAGCCTTGGAGGGAGAGTTACCTTGATCGAGCGTCAGCTCTAGGACGTGAAGGAGGATAGTGGCAAGTATAAGAGCCTCCATTCCGAGCTGTTGGCTGCACTGGTTTGGATCAAAGCTAAGGCCGAGGCACTTGTATCTTTGCATGGGGGGAGAGCAGTCGTCGCAAATTCTCGTGTTGAGAGGACATTTAAGTGAGCTGGCCCGACTTTACCTCGAGCCGTGGATCATGCCTCACCGGGTTCCTGAAGGCAGATCATTGAGGGCGCATTGGAAGGCAGCTTGAGTGTTGTTAATAATAGGGGTGCATCCCCGGAGAGAGAGGACGCCATTGAGAAGGGGCCATCGGGGGGCTCGTAATCGCCTGGGTGCAACCCTTTGGGGAGCTAGTGAAGCTGCCTGTCTGGCAATAGATTAGGATCCCTTGTTGTTTTTTCCTATCGATCTCCCTACTTGTATATAGTACTTTTATTTTGGCATATGTATAAAGAGAATCCTGTGACTACGTTTTCCCTTATTCCCCTTTCTGCTTTGAATTCTACAAGGATTGGCAAAAGAACCTTAGACCTGCAATATAGCTCTGTGGCCCATTTAGGCCGGCTCGAGAGTCATCATGCGGCTGGTTGATGCGGCATTTAGTGTGAACTGCCGTGAAAGTCCTTGCACTTTTTCCCAACCGTTCTATGTTGAGTCTCCGAGCCGAGTATTGTCTTGAGCCTACTCAATCTTCAATCTCCTATGCCTGCATGGTCGGGTGATGATAGTTCTTATCCTTGCCCTTAGGCATTTGTATTTCACTTGTTTTTGGGTTCAGTCTCCAAGTTGTATTGCGAGTCAAGCTTCAATTGACCCTCAAGCTTTTTTGTGCCTGCATGGACGGATGACAATGGCTCTTGCGCCTAGGGTCGAAGCGACCTTTTGAGTGTGTGGCTTGGAGGCTTGTTTTGTTGGCAATAATGGCATTTACGCTGTGCCCTTAGGCATATTGTAGTTCACTATTTTTGATCCGGTCTCCAAATCGGGTTACAACTCGAGCTCATTTTAATCCTCAAGTTTTCAATTTTTGAGCTGGCGACAGTGGCTCTTATGCTGTTTTAGTCGTTGAGACCTTTTGGTGTGCGGCCCAGAGGCTCGTTTGGCTGGCGACAATGGCTATTACGCTTTTGCCCGCGGGATTTTTGTAGGCTTTGTTTTCCTCTCGTTAAGGTATTTTGAAATTATTTTTCCTAACCCGTCATCAGTTTTGAAAGAACGTTGATTTCAAGTTGTTAGCGGCATTGTTCGAGCACCTCGGAAGGTTCTTAGCTCATAAGCTGAGTAGCTCGAAGCCTTGTGATTTGGAGCTAACATGGTCGAAGCTCGTTCTTGTTGAGGGAAGCCTGTTTTAACCAGTTATTTTTCGAAGTATGTTCGAAGTAATGGCCAGCAATTTTGTTAGCGATAGTCGGGCATCCTTGAGTTGTGTTAATTTGGATGGTGCATCCGTTTTGACCGTAGTCATATGTGTTCATCCGGAGTCATTTTTGATCTAGAGTGATAGTTTAGGCGTCTACACCTAGGGTATGCCCTTTCGGGATTCTTACAAATGCGACGTATAGCCTAAAATTCAGGATTTAGTTTTATGTCTGTAGAAAGTTCTTACAAAATTTTCATGCCTGTTGAGGTCTTACAGTTTGCCATGCCTGTTAAGGTCTTACAGTTTGTCATGCCTGTTGAGGTCTTACAGTTTTTGTTGCTATGTAGAATAGATCTGGTTATACCAAGTATGCCCATTCAGGGACTTACGACCTCGGGTTTCTGAGTGTATGGCGAGTGACGAAAGTCTTCGAGTCATCGAGTTTTCTTAGGCTCGAAAGCCGCTATTCATGAGTTCGGTGTTGCCTTGTTGGGGCCTTATGAGCCCAGAGTTCTGACCCTGGGTTCGTGCGGGTGCAAAATTATTGACGTTAAATCTCCGAGTATTTCAGGCTGTATTTGGTGGAGGTGCCCCCATTATGAGCATACCGAATTCTTCTTTTTTGGAGTACGATATGTTGAAAAAATATTCCTTAATTGCTTGGCGTAAATACATGTTGCTGGGTTGCCGTAAGCCCGGCTCAAGTGTACATGGTTCGCTTGACCGTTTGGACCGGTACATCATTTCCTATTGGAACTTTATTTGTCATTTCTCGGGAAATGTGTGGATGTTGCCTCGTTAAAAACCTTGCCAGAAAAAACCCATATTGGGATGAAAAACTCGGTCGAAGGAAAAGAGTGCGACGTTTGCTCGAGGATATTTGTGGAATTTTGCAAGAAGATGTCCTAACAATAATACCCCTTAAGCATCGATACATTCGAGTTGCTCGGAAGTTGTTCACCCTCCATGGTGCCAAGCTTATACAATCCTTTGCCAACTATCCCGAGGATACGGTATGACCCGTCCCAATTTTGGCCCAGCTTCCCTTCATTAGGTTTCGGGTATTGAGAGTAACCTTCCATAGGAGTCCCCGATCACAAAATATCGGAGATTTGTCCTCCTGTTGTAGTATCTTTCAATATTTTGCTTCTGGGCAGCCATCCGAACCAGCGAAGCTTCCCATCTTTCATCGAGCAGCTCAAGGGCCATTGTCATGGTCTCATTGTTTGAGCCCTCATTAGTGTGCCGGAATATGGTGCTTGGTTCCTCGACTTTCACTGGTATCAATGCTTCGGTGCCATATACTAGAGTGAAGAGTGTTTCCCCAGTGCTCGATTTTGAAGTTGTCGGGTATACCCATAATACCTCGGGCAGCGTCTCTCTTCATTTTCCCTTGGCGCTCTCCAATTTCTTTTTCAATTCGGTATGGCCATTTGCACAAGGGTGGTATGGTGTTGACAGGATCCTCTTGATTTTATTGTCTTCAAGGAACTACGTTACCTTGCTCCCGATGAACTGCCTCCTCTTATCGCATGTTATTTCAGATGGGATTCCAAACTGGCATATGATGTTATCCCATATGAAATTGATGTCTTCCTTTTCAATTATTTTTTGAAAGCCTACGCTTCCACCCATTTTGAAAAGTAGTCTGTCATAAACAGAATGAACCTTGCCTTACCTGGCATCATCGGCAAAGGGCCGACGATGTCCATTCCCCATTTAATGAATGGCCATGGTGATAAAACAGAATGTAATTGCTCGCCGGGCTGGTGGATAATGGGAGCAAACCTCTGAAACTTGTCACATTTCTGGACGAATCCCCCGGTGTCTTTTTCCATACTGTCCCAGTAGTAGCCCGCTCTGATCACCTTTCGTACTAAGTAATCGGCCCAAATTGATTTCCGTAGATGCCCTCGCGGATTTCTCGGAGCACATAATCTGTGTCGCCCGGTCCTAAGCATACTGCCAGGGGGCCATCAAAAGTTCTCCTGTATAGAGCCCCATTTTCGTCGAGTGAGAACCGGGCTGCTTTGGTTCACAAGGCCCTCGATTCTTTTGGATCTGCGGGTAACTTCCCGTCCTTTAGATAAATGACATACTTATTTATCCAATCCCATTTTAGGTTGGTGGATTTAATCTCCGCGTGATCTTCCTCGACCATAGATTTGAGCAATTGGATGAGAACTTCGAGGAGTAGGTCTTCTTCTTCAGTAGAAGATCCCATGTTCGCGAGAGCATCGACCTCACTGTTCTGCTCTTGGGGTACATGGACTAAAGTCCATTCTTTGAAGTGACATAATGAGATTTGGATTTTGTCCAAATACCTCTGCATCTTGTCCTCTCAGGCTTCGAAGCTTCCGTTTACTTGTCTTACTACGAGGAGCGAATCGCATTTTGACTCGATGGTCTCGGCTCCTATACTTTTGGCCAATTCTAAGCCTGCAATCATAGCCTTATACTCGGCATCATTGTTAGTTAGTTTTGCATTTTTAGGGATTGTCTTAGTTTTGCATTTTTAGGGATTGTCTGATTATGCCGCCGACGAGCGGCTTTAGGACTATACCTCGGACGACGTGCCTGATTTCAATAAAAGTTCTTTCTCTACCTCGAGCACGAGGGATGGTGAGAAATTGGCCACGAAATCCACCAGGATTTGGGATTTGATAGCCGTCTGAGGTTGATACTAGATATCATACCCTCCGAGTTCAATGGCCCATTTGGCCAATCGACCCGATAACTCAGGTTTGTGCTGTACGCTCCGGAGGGGATAAGTTGACAGGACATAGATATGGTGACACTAAAAGTAAGTCTTCAGCTTGCGCGAGTCACTTATCAGTGCGAGAGCTAATTTTTCTAGATGGGGATACCGGGTTTCGGCATCCCCCAAGATTTGGCTTACATAATAAACAGGAAATTGTGCACCTTGCTCTTCTCAAACCAGTACGCCGCTTACCGCTATTTCATACATGACCAGGTATAGGTATAGAGTCTCATCCTACTTGGGTGTGTGCAACAAAGCCGGTATAATCAGGTGCCGTTTCAGTTCTTCTAGGTCCTGTTGGCGTTCAGGAGTCCATTCGAAGCTGCTCTTTCTTTTGAGTAAGGAGAAGTAGTGGTGGCTTTTTGTCCGATGATCTATATATGAATCTGCCCAGGGCCACTATCCTTCCTGTTAGCCGTTTGATGGCTTTTACATTATTCACCACCGTGAATTCTTCGATGGATTTTATTTTGTTGGGGTTGATCTCGATCCCCCTATTTGAAACCATGAAACCTAGAAATTTGCCTGAACCTAGTCCAGAGGCACACTTCTCGGGGTTGAGCTTCATGTTGTAGATTTTGAGGATGTTGAAAGTTTCCTGCAAATGGGTCAAATGGTCATCAATATATACTTCCATTGATTTGCCTACTTGATGCTCGAACATTTTATTAACTAGGCACTGGTATGCTGCTCCCGCATTTTTTTAGCCCAAAGGGCATTACGTTATAGTAATACGTACCATACTTCATGATGAACGAGGTTTTTTCCCTGTCCTCAGGGTTTATTTGGATTTGATTGTACCCCGAGTAGGCATCGAGAAAAGTGAGGGTCTCGTCGCCAGCTGTAGCATCAATCAGACGATCGATATTAGGCAACGGGAATGAATCTTTAGGGCACGCTTTATTCAAGTCTTTATAATCTACGCACATTCTTAGCTTATTCCCCTTTTTTGGCACTACTACTGCGTTATCTAGCCATTCGGGATACTTTACCTCCCTAATTGATTTGATTTTAAGAAGTTTTGCTGCCTCCTCTTTGATGAAGGCATGTTTTACGGGTCTCTCGGACTGCGGCCTTCTCTTTTGCTTTACGGGTTTGAATTTGGGATCAACGCTTAGCCTGTGGGAGGTTATTTCTGGTGGTATTCCTGTCCTATCTTGGTGGGAACAGGAAAAGCAGTCGATATTGTTACTGAGAAATTGAATAAACCATATTCTGAGTTCGGGGGTCAGCCCTGTTCCCAAGTGTACCTTGCAATCCGGGAGGTTCTCAATCAAAACAGTCTGCTCGAGTTCTTCGACTATTGATTTGGTCGCATCGGATTCCTTGGGGTTAATGAAACTTTGGGGGTGAATAAGTCTTCCTCGTCGTCTTTGGGGGTCTGCACGCTTCTCTCTCCGTCCGAGACCGGGCATGCGACGGTTAGCGTCTCGTTGTGGACCGCAAACATTTCTTGTGCTACCCACTATTCTTCATGTATGGTCGTGATGCCATCCCTAGTCGGAAACCTTATCACCTAGTGCAAGGTTGAGGCCACTGCTCTCATATTGTGTGTCCAAGGCCTAACGAGTAAGGCGTTGTATCTCATGTCGCCATCGATGACTTGGAACTCGGTTTTCTGGATTGTGCCAGACGTGTTGATTGGGAGGGTAATCTCTCTTTTCGTTACTTTACCGATCATGTTGAAGCCGTGGAGGATTCGAGGGACGGGAACGACTTGATTGACCAACTCCAGCTGTTCTAATACTTCCGACCTGATTGTGTTGGCTGAGCTGCCTGGATCCATGAGCGCGCGCTTTATTCTGGTGTTGTTTAAGAGAAATGAGATCACTAGCGCATCGTTGTGCGGTTCTGTCATAGCCTCGAGGTCCTCCTTGCTGAATATATGGGTATCTTCGGTTATGCGTTCTTGGGTTGGTCCTTCTTCCATAGCAGACGTTCTCGTTCATTTGAATGTGGGTCCTTGGGGAGCGGTGGTTCCCCCAATAATCATGTGGATTTTATGTTGGAGGACCTTCCCTTTTGTCCAGGTTGAATCCGATGGTGTGCCGGCCTCTAGGACGGTCGTGTCCTTTTCTAAGTTGTTTTTGAGGTAGTCGTTCTTAGCCCCGTTTACCGATCCGGACATTTCGACCTGAAATCAGGAGATCTTGGACAAGAATAAGTGTGAAAGATAACTTGCGTTTTTGTAATGAAACTAGCAAGAAAATAATCACTATTATTTTTAGCCCCACGGTGGGCACCAAACTGTTTATCGTGCAAATGGTAACAAGAATTAAATTTGTAAAATGAGATTATAAAAATACGTGATCTATTTTTATGCTAGTTGTTAAAGCATATGGTGCTAAGAATATGATGTTTGACGATAAAATACAAGCTAAAACAGGGCAGTAATCAAAGCGAGGGACTTGCTGCCCTGGCTTCGGACTGGTCGATGGAGGACCTTGAGGCCAATATCTGGGCTCAATCTCGAGCAATCGGGTGTAGTCGGGAATGGGGCAATAGTTAGAATATGATCAAGCAAGGCTTTTTATGGCCAATATCAAGCAATAAATGAAGAAAAAGTATGAAAGCAATAACGCGGAAAGTAGCCTCGAGCTAATAAGAACGAGCAAGTTAGAGAGAAAAGAGAAAGAGAGATATTAATTGATCTGGTGGAGAATAGTTGGAGCAACATTAGCTGATCCATTACAAAGTGATGGGGATCCCCTTCATACAGGAGGGAAATCCGTTATAGTACAAAATGTGTTTTTCTCAAACTTTATATTTTATATTCAAATATAATATATAATCATATTATGATTTTACACTCATTTAAATCATGATTAAAAAGTCTCATATTGATTATACGTCATCTTGGGACGCACAGGGTATAACAGTACACACTAATCCACTTTTACTTTGAATTAGTCGTATGGTTACGTGTTTATGATGATTTCCTAGCTGATTCTCTATTGTTTATGTTAGATATTGATGATATGAAATTGTGTTAGTCATGGCTAGCCTTTTCATGCTTTTCCCATTGTTAACTTAGGGATTTTTTCTAATTAAACTATGTTATACATGTTAGTTATAAAATCTATGTGATGAGCCTTATGTTTCATTATTCAATTAGTAATAAAATGACTCAAAACTAAGTAATACTTTTTCGGTTCACCTTACTGATGTTCGGCCAAAAATACATATATTTTTCCATTGTTGTCTTATGTTCTAGCACTTTTTAGTCATCTTTTGAGTATTAATTATACTATTTTATGCTTAATATTATATTTCAACTGTGTAGGAATAAAGCAGTGCGAGAATAAAAAGATTTTAAGCAAAATTAAATAAAATGCGGAAGAAAAAAAATTAAAATAATAAAAAAAAGGGTGAGACCCTTTAGGTTTTGTCCCCCAAGTGGAGACAACCAAATTAAATTTTATCATTCAAAAAGGAAGAGCAATACTTGAATTCAAAACAAGGATTTAAGGCATTGCACGTAAAAATATTCTGCCTTTAGCGTCAGGACCGCGCTTGGCACTGGCCTGGAGCCTGTGTTGCGGGATTTTTCCTTCTTTGTTTGAAATAAGGTTATTTCAGCCCAAGACCTCTCTAACTCGTACAAAAGGAGTTCCAAACCTATTTTGGAAGAGATCTAACATACTTTGAAGGGAATTCACGTGAAGGAACACACACCACGCTTGGAGGTGGCTTCTAACTAGTTTTTCTTCTCTTCTCTTCCATTAATTTCATAGTTCATTAGTTCTAGAGTGTTGGGTTCTACATGAACGTTCTAGTTTGAAACTTAAACTACTACTACTACTACTACTATTATTATTATTATTATTATTATTATTATTATTATTTTATCATATTGTTTAATTTATTCAATCTTGAGCTTGATTATTTGATTGCTTGATCACCAATTGAATACTATCTACGGATCTAGGATTGAACTCTGGAGAGGAAATTCTAGATTGCATATAAGATTGAGTAGAGCAAGATCTTAACTCTGAGAGGGGAGAATTTGCGGTTAGGATAGGAATATACCTAATCACCTTGCTTGGTTACTATACAAAAAATATTAATGCGTTCTTGTTAATTCTAATTCCATAGTAATATAGGCATTAGATTAGCTTGAATAGGCGAGGTGTACTTCGTGATAAGGCTACGAGCAATATTAACCCTATCAATCAAAAAACAAGAATAATTAATTAGACGATTTAAGTGGAAAACTCAACGGGATTTTTAACTAACCCATAGCTCTAGATAGTCACTTACATTGAATTCGTCTTTAAGCTTGTCGTTGTTTTCTTTAATCTCTTAATTTGTTAATTTAGATTAATTTTAGTTAAATATTCATATGTTGAATAGATTAATTATTTGGTTTAATTTATTTGATAGTTAATCACAAGTCCTTGTGGATATGATATTTGAACTTACAATCCTATATTACTTGTCGACCACATATACTTGCGTGTGCATTTGGGACTAACAAGCTTTTGGCACCGTTGGCGTGAACTTATAAATTAACTAGTTTACTAGATTAGTTTACTTTTTATCTAATTAAGTTTTTATTTTTGTTTAGTATAGTTAGTATTATATATTTTTTTACATTGCATATTTGAACGAAAAGTGGTAGGTGTATACGGCGAATCCCGGGGCCCGATTTCCCCGTCATAGGGTCATCTTGCGGTCATGCCCCTCGAAGCTCGAAGCCAAGGTCGAGACATACCCTCGGGGTTCACCAGGTATCGGCTCGGAGGACATGGCATTCCGACAGCTATAGCGGGCTACTTTAGGCAAGAGGGGAGTTCGCAAGGTGCGCGGCATAATCTGACAAAGTTGGCCTATCCAGGGCCTATTTCAAGATGTCACGTCCAGCCATCCTATCTTCACGCCTTCATGGTTTAAGTTGCGGAAAAACCGACCAAGGATTTTCGCTGTAACAAAGATTTTTGAGCAATACATTTTGTATGTTATATGAAGTCTATTTAAGACATATTATATACCAAATTGAAAGTATTATAATTTAGTTTCCTATTCTCTTAATAGTTCATTCATACTACATCCGGATAAAATAGATATAAGAATCAGAATAAGGACCAATGCAAGGGTGTCAAGCTAGCACCTTTTTGACTTTTCAAAAGTGAATATATATATGGCTTATGTAGTCTATTTATTCGATTTTCCACAGAACACGACCAAAATAAGACCATAGGCCGGGTGGAACACCGGGTGCACTAATAACATTTCGGGAGGCAATTCCAACCTATAGGCCACCTGCTCTATCCTCCGAACGATTCGATATGGCCCGACATACGCAGGACTCAACTTACCTTTCTTCCCGAAGCGCATGATTCCCTTCATAGGGGATACCCTCAAGAACACCCAATCATTAACTTGAAA
>MU761630.1:4912-16736 GCA_026770625.1 Nicotiana glauca | reverse complement strand
TTTTTTTTGGGGGGGGGGGGTGCTCCTATTTTGATGATTTTATAATTGGATTGTAATTATGATACTAATTTTTCTCTATTGTTATTTTGCACTTTTGGTATGTATATAACTTTACCATTTATTTTTCACTTTACGTTATCTTTCAATTTCGGTATGTATACTTTTCCATGTATATATTCATCCCCTCTTATGTATATTCATCTCAATCCCTATTGTACATATTCAGTTTACTTTCTATATTTGAGTTCATAACTTATTTTGTAATTTTCCTTAATAGCATAACTTCGTATTTCATTTAGTGGCTTCTTTTTCAATTCGTAGGTTCTTATTTTTACAAGTTTTTCGTGATCAATAAGCCTTTGGTTTTCTTAATGTCACAGTTCTTTCCAAAGGTGAAGTTTGTGTGAACCTGGTGGCTCTTCCCGATGATGGATGGCATGACAACCTTCTTAAGGGTTTGAGTCTGTTTTCTTTTCATTTTTGTGTAAATAGTAGCTAGTGAACAATAGCTTCACTTAACACATTTACCTTTGATCTTATGGTTAAAAACAAATTGATGTGTAAAGGATGGTGATAGTTGTTACCTTTAGACTCTTGTGAAACAATCATCGAGTGGTTTCTCGGAACCATTTGTGTTGCTCAAATCTTAGCTAAGGTTATTATGGGCCCTTGACTCTTTATCTTTAGCAATCCTATAGCTTGTGTGGTGAGGTATTGATTTGCAAGTCCATGTCCCGTGCCAATAAGTCTAGAACTTGCCCTGAATGTTTTTCTAGGCGAAATTCTAAGTATAGCTCGACTTGAGAAGTGATTATAGGCTCTCCTTGATCCAAATTGAGACTCGAAAACATCCATATCCCACCAAAAATTATATCCCTAGTCAACCCCATTGAGCCATAACCCTTATTCCTTCAAAAACCATGATACAAGCCTTTATCCGTTCTAAAATAATCCTCTCTTGGCACCCGATCTTTCCTTAACACACATAGGCAAAAGTATAAGTTTGGGGGAAGAGACGATGAATGCAAAAGTGATAAAAGGAACAAAATAAAGAAAAGGTAAGGCAAAAGAAAAAGAAAGAAAAGCCAAAAAGTTAAAAGGAAAATGAACAATGTAGAAAGACTGAAGGGATTCAATAAAAGTAAAGATGAAAGGCTTGGAATGATAAGAAAGGAGAAAAAGGATTGACATGATCAAGAAAGAGTGACAATGTGTCTCTCTAATCCCCTAGGGAAGAAGTAAAGACTCAAAGAGTCAAGAAAATGTGAGCCAAAATGAAGAAAATGAAGTGCTGAAGGAAAGATAAAACCTTCATAGACCAATATATCCTACCTCAAACCGAAAGCCTTCATTACACTCCCACAAAAGTCCTGTATGATCTTGAGTTGAGTGAGCTTATATTAGTGGTGACTTACATAAGGGGCAAGCTTATGGTCCTTAGAGCTGGACTTGTGACCTTCCTTTGAGAGAGATGAGTGTGTTTTCCACAATCCTCGTTCTGAGTGCTACAATCTAAAAGTGCGGTCTACATGTGAAGAGTGGAGGAGTATGAGTTTGGGTTCCACAATGACCAATGTAGTAGAAAGAGTTTCCTTAATGAGTTGAGTCAACTCTTGATGCTTTTGTATCGCACTAAAGCTATGGTGCTAAGAAGGTTGTGTATTATTAATGATGCATTTGAGTTGAGGGTAATTGTATGTCCTAATTGATGCTTGATGAGTTCACTTTAGGACAACTAAAAATTTTCTTTCTTTTATCTTGAGGAGGTGGGAATTACTTTGTTTTCTTGAGGACAAGCAAAAGATTAAGTTTGGGGGAGTTGATAGCTCAGGATTCTAGCCTATTTTATGCTCATTTTTGCTTAGGTTTTGGATTTAAAATTTGTTAAAGTATTCCCGAAAGATAATTTTTTGTGCTTGTTTGCAGTGTTTGGTCTAAACGAGACAAGAAAGTCATAACCAACTCATAAAGGAGTGAAAGTTGTACAAGCTCAAAGGTGAGTCAAAGGCACCGACAGCGAAAACATAGAGCGAACGCGGTGAGTCCAACGCTCAGGCGTTATTAATTACGCTCTCAGCAAATTAAGGTTCGGAGAGTAATATTTTGGGTTTTACATTAGCCGCTGCCTGCGGTAGAGTTGCACGGCAGTAGTATTATATGACGTGGCCGTGGTCTGATTGTCTCCCTCAGCTGAATTAAGAATCAGACGACTAAGTTTTGGATCTCAAATTGAAAGGCACGGTCCGCGGACAAATTTTGCGGCCGCGGTTGAAGGAGCGCTGAGGTGGGTGATTTTTTGCTCCCAGCAGACTCAAGTTCAGATCCATCTCATAAGAGAAGAACCGCAGTCCCCGCTTGCTTTTGTGCGGCCATGGAAGTCCTAGCGCTGAGACGACCTGTTTTTCGCTGTAAGCAGAATCTCCGTAGGGGCAATGTTGTCCAAAATTTAGCTGTGTATAAATAGTTCTTTTTTCAGATATTAGGGTATCTGTTGTTAGAGGGAGACATGAACAATAGCTTTTTTCTCTTTTGAGTAAATTTTGAGCGTTGTTAACCATTAATATTACATTCTACTATTGTAATTACTTTTTATGGGTTATATTTCATCTAAATCTTTGATTTCTTCCTTTATTATGGGTAGCTAAACCCATCAGCTAGGGTTGTGGCCCAACCCTAGTGTTGGTATTTAATGGGTCTTCAATACTAGGGCTTAAATGTATATGGGCTAATGATATTTAGGTTGATTCATGCTTTAATTTTTGAATTGGTGGTTACAAATACTGATTTGTGGCTTTTTGACTTAGGCTCTTCTTGGGAAAGAGAGACTAAGTCTAGGAAATTCGGGCTAACAAGGAATTATAATGTATCCAAGAGATTGATAGCCCCAATTAAAGGGTTAAAACTAGAGATAGTAATACCCGACTTGAGTCAAGTTTGCTTGCATTGTTTGAACACCCAATTGGGCAAACCAATTAGGACAAAGTATCTCAAACTACCGAGATGTATAGAGTGAGTTATTATGTGCAATGGCTATATCATTATCCAAATTATAACACAGTTTCCCTATGATTTAGACCCCGTTAGATACTCATCTAGGTGTAAGTCACTTCCCTAGTGCCATTCTACCAATTGAGAAAACCTTTAAAAGAATATCATACTTAGATTATATTCAGTCTTCATTAGTGTTAAAAGTAGAATAGTAACCAAAACAAAGCATGATTGGAAGTGCAATCAAGAATATCACACATAGCTAGACTAGATAGGAACCCAATACCAAACCAATATTATCTCTCTGCGGAAATCGATCCTAACCCCTCAGGTAAAAGCTACATCGACCATTCTTGCCATTCTATAGTGGTATAGGTTTTGAACCGATCAACATCCCGGGCACTGTGCGCTAAAGCAACGCGGTATTGTTTCAAAGGAGGCCAATTGTACAGGAAATCTTTCGAAGGCCCGCTGGCACAATTTTGGGAGCTTCCAGAGCTAATTATGTTATGCTAGAACTCCATAAAGGAATCAATGGAAATCGTTTGGGCGCATAATTCTTAGTACTATAATTGGTAAGGGCAGGATACTATTGGCCCCAAATTGAACAAGATGCCAAAACTTTTGTTCCAAAATGTGATAAGTGTCAATGCTATGCACCATTGGTACATCAACCAGTGGAACAACTGCACTCTGTTTTGTCTCTATGGTCATTGATAAAGTGTGGAATGGATATTATCGGGCCACTACTGATGATCCTTGGTATGGTAAGGTTCCGTTTGATTATAACTGACTATTTTTCTAAGTAGGTTGAAGCAGGTCCTTATTAGAAGCTCAGTAAATGTGAAGTTGTGGATTTCTTTTGGGAGAACATAATTTGCAGATTTGGGATAGCAAAAGAGATAGCCTGAGATAATGGGTCATAATTTATATGTATATACGGTCAAAATTGAGGAGTATGATTTTGGAGGCTTAAATCGGGATATAGGCCTGAGTTCGAGACACTCGAAGTGGGTGTCATATCCGGCTAAGGGGTACCTACCTTGGGGAAGCTGATCGAGTGTGTGGCACAGACCGCATTAAGGGCAGAATTATCTCGAAGTCAATCAAGAAAGAGCAGAAATTCTCAAGGACACGTGGACCTGGGCATTAATTATAGGATAAGGGTTGTACGAAATGGTAAAGATCCGTACTAGGTCGTTATTTACCTGTACCAATAAGATTTTTTACCTTTGTTAGCAAGGTACTATATTGGGATTTCTCCTCCTATATAAAGGGGACCTCAATCATTTTGTAATGGGATCAGATCATTCATTGCAATAGAACATTCTTATTCTCCTTGTTTAACGTGCTCCCCAATTGTTCTTCTGCTTTATTGCCTTAACTTTATTGTTCATACTTTATTACTCTTAGCTGACCTCGAGGTCCATGGATAAGTCAAGCTCGAGGCCCCCTACTATTCCAACAACACTAATTTGATTCTTTATTTCTTCCTACTTAAGCTCAATATTACTTGTATAATCACAAGTATTGGAATATATCACGTATCCTTAAAACAAAAAAATAACTTTAATTGTTAAACCCATTTTTTTAGGTAAAGAGTTTGGCGCCCACCGTGGGTCTAAAGATAATAGTGATTCTTTTAGTTCTAGTTTTCTGATAACACGCATTATTCTTCACACTTTTTCTTGTCAAAGTTTCTTTGATTTTAGGCTTGATCATGTCTAGCACACAGAACGCATCTGCTCACGATAGTGAGGGACTTGGAGAAAATAGTGGCATAGGGCTCGGTGTACCACTTGTAAACCATGAGGAGTGCCAAATGTGGAGCCAGTTGATATCGGCTCCCACAACACTTTAAACACGGACGCATACGCAGACCCCGTAAGAAATGCACACAGGGAAGCCAGGCCGGAGGCTAAGAAGCACGAGGACTGAAAGAAGGAGGAGTCAGCCTCCAAGTGATATTCGAGATGCTGCAAGCTTAGCAAGTCGCCATCGCTCAACTTCAATGTTAGAACAAGACTCCTAACACTGCCGAACCAGAAAACATGCAGCACGAGCCAGTGCTTCAAAGGCCCAATGAAAGAAGCTTGGGGACTGACCCCACAGTCATGAAAATGCTCTGGGAACTGACTAAAATAATTGACTCAGGAGAAAAGAAGATAGAAGACAATGATAAAAATGTGGAAACTTACAACTCCCGAGTAGACCAGATACCCGGAGCACCTCCAGTTCGGAAGGGCCTTGATGCAAAAAAATCATACAAAAACCTTTCCCCTCGAGTGCGGCTCTGATGCCCATTCCCAAGAAGTTCCGCATGCCCAATATATCTATGTACAATGGAACAACTGACCCTAATGAACACATTACTTCCTACACTTGTGAAATTAAAGGAAATGACTTGAGTGACGACGAAATCGAGTCTGTACTATTAAAAAAGTTTGGAGAAACACCGTCAAAAGGAGCTATGATCAGGTATCACAACTTAGCTCCTAACTCTATCGATTTATCTACTATATTGGCAGATGCCTTCGTAAAGGAGCATGTCAGGGCCATAAAGGTGCCAAGAGAAAATCGAACGTCTTCAAAATAAAACAAAGAGAAGACGAGATGCTGAGGGAGTTCATGTCCCGGTTTTAAATGGAAAGGATGGAATTACCCCCGGTCTCCGATGACCGGGCAGTTTAGTCTTTCATGAAAGGTTTGAATGAGAGAAATTCGATATCATCTCGATAGTTGAAGCAGAACTTGATCGAATATCCAGTTATGAATGTTCGGACGTGCATAATCGGTACCAGTCAAAAATTAGGGTCGAGGATGACCAGCAAGGAGCCCCATCGGGTTCAGTTCACTCAAACAGGTTCGCAGCCAAGCCCCTGAGGGACACAGACTGGGGATCAAGGTTCTACAAGGTAAGATATTAACAGTATGTCGATAACAGAAGGAACATTTCAAGGTGAAACACACCTCGGAATGATCGAGGAATGAATCGAGGCCAAAGCTCCTGGGGATTCATGAGCAAAATCGGGCCTGACAGGCGCTCGGGACCAGTGGAGGCTCCCAAGTTATCAAAATACAAATTCATCATCGACGCCTCAAGTATCATCTCAGCCATTTGCAAATTTAAAGATTCTAGATTGCCCAAGCCTATACAGATAGATCCTTCTCAGAGAAACCCAACGTAACGTGTAAGTACCATGGTACTCACGGGCATAAGCCCGAGGATTGCAGACAGCTCAGAGAGGAGGTAGCTCAGCTATTTAACAAGGGGCACTTTCATGATTTTCTTAGTGACCGACCCAAAAACCATTTCCGAGAAAGAGATGCAAACAGGAAAAATGAACCCGAAGAACCTCAACATGTCATTCACATGATCATTGATGGAGCCGATTCCCCGCAGGGACCAACATTCAAACATACTAAATATCTATCACAAAGGAACATCGGACTTGGAGTTGTGTGCCCGAGGATGCCCTATCATTTTGCGACAAGGAAGCAGAAGACGTATCCCAGCCTCAGAACGACGCCATGGTAATGTCACACCTCCTTTTACTTACCTGCTTATTTACTACACCCCGGGAAGGGATATAATAAAAGGGAAGGAGTTTTTCCAATTTAAGGACAGTCGGAACGGGATTAGTTTATTTAAATTTTCAGAGTCGCCACTTGAGAATATAATGGTGTCCCAAGTCACCGATTTAATCCCGAACCGAGGAAAGTTTGACTCTGTTACAGTCTGCGAACTTGAGAATATAATATTCCGCTTTATCACTTTTAAAAGAATTGCAACGTCGCGAAAATGCATTTCGGGCCATACCGTNTCTTGTTAACTTTGGGAATGACCGTGAAATTTGCTAAACGGTTCTTCCAAATCTAAGTGTTTTATAACAATTAATTGAGGGCCCCGTGCATTTTTATTCTCAAACGAGGCTCATCTCATTTATTTTAAGAGGTCAAGCCTAAGGTGTGCTATATTTTCTACTATTGTTTTTGCCTTACCAAAGTAACAAATAAAGCTGCCTAGTTGTGACTTGCATTTTTATTTCATTTACGTTTAGGCCTTCGTGTGCTTTGGGCCTTGAAATCAGACCAGTGAAGAACAATGCACAACTATGCGTGGGGCTCATTTTGGCCCAATTCATACAAAACTGGTTCAAATAAGCAACGAAACTATGCTACTGGATCTGGGCCCTTATGCCTGAATCAGGCCCATGTTACATAATGCGAGTCCAAAACAGGCACAAATATTATCACTGAACTAATAATGGATTTACATAGTTATTTTAACTACACAGCATCAGAAATTTAACCAAGGCGATAACACTGATTTCTTATTTTTAATTTTACTGTTTTACTCATTCAAATTAACTACGTTTGATTTGCATATTACTATCATTATAAACTGGTTTCTACTATTTTTTATCAATTGAAATGTTGCATATTCAAATACAGAGCTGGATTACTATTTTATTCCATTGGAAATATTAAACTAAACTACTGAAAATATATTTGAATTGAAGTACAGATTCGTTCATACCGAAACAGTCATTTATACTCATTATCGAAAACTTATTGCAATTTTTCTTTCATAGCATGAATTAATTTGAAGTATACCGTATTAACTAATCAAAATCTAAATCTGAAGAACTTATGCTTTTACTTATTAAAACTGACTAACATAAACTAAGGATAACAAACGATTTTTTTTTTAAAATTTTATTTCATTTTTTTTCTGATTCGTCACCACATGAAGATTAAAAAATTTCAATCAAAATAGACTCTAACATTTTTTTTTGTTTTTGATTTTTATAATCTCTAATCTAATGAAACTGTTTTTCTATTAATCTAATTCACATATGTGATTTTCTATGTAGTAATTAAACTACACTACCAAAAATTCCAGGAATATGAGCCCACAATCTAATTATACATATGATTCTCCTAACAAATACACATGAATCTAATTAATCCTATATCTATAAAATAACAGAATCAAAGCTTGTAAAAATCAGTCAAAAACATTTCCATATCTTCAAATGTGACTACATCTTTGAATTTCAGTAGTGTACCTGGAAAGGTGAAATAAGCTCGATAAGTCTAAGGCAATAAGAGGAAGAAAGATTAGCAATATCAGGACTCCAGCAAACAGTAGACCAACAGATTCACAGCAAGTTCACAACAACCAGATTTGATATCAAAACTTCAAAATAACCAAACAGCTTCTCAAGGAATAACCACAGCAATACACAGCTTCAGCAACCAATATCCAGATCAAATAAGCATGAATCAACAGTCGAAATACCAAAAACTCAGGAGAATTTCGACTTAAACTTGAGCCAGAATCAATGGAACAGTAGTATTATTAGAGAATTTCCTAAAGATGAACTATGAAATTTAAATTTTCAGAAATTAGAAAGGTTTTTCAGAATCTTAGACCTTCCAAACTTTTCTTTTCTTTTCAGAACCTTCTCAAATGTGGCCTAATGAGGCCTATTTATAGAACAAAATAAGAGGGAATTTTGAAATTAATATTCTAATTTTCCCATCCCTCATCTTATCATTTCTTTTCAAATCACTACACTTAGTTTATTCGTAAATGCACTAGAACCCCTTCTAGAAGGTTCTAGTGGCATCTACACTATTCTAATACCCTTAATTGTCTAAATTACCCTCACTTGCTTTCAATTTTCACTTAATTAACTCTTTTATTATGCCCAGAATACCCCTTATCCTTTACCTAATTACCCGTGAACCGCACTGGATTCCCAATTATGCCCTCACTTTTTTAGGTTTATTACCGCACACCCACTAACCTTCCCAAAATTAACCCTGCTTTTTTATCTTTATTTACCTTTTAATTCTAGTATTAATCAAGCAACCAGAATCAAAGTCGAAAATCGATTTACAAAATTAGCCAGACAATAGACAGTTTCACAGATAAAAATCAAATTAGAGTCTAAGTAATCAATTAACGAGATTCAAAGGAACAAATTAATCATAGGTAGAATCTAATTAACAGAAAACCTAATTACCAATTCGATTTTACCAAATAAAACCCTAGAAATTCAAGTGTGGCTATTATGAACAACAAACATACAATTTTGACTAAGAACTTTATTCAGAGAAGAGAGATTATAGTCATGCGATTCACAAATAAGAAAGATCAAAGATTATAGACATGCAATTCCCAAATAAGAAAAATCAGAAAACCAAGAGGTTACAGGCATGCAATTTAGGAATAAGAAAAATCAAGAAGCAAAAATTTCAGAATACTTAGTTTTCCATTTTGATTCTTCTTTTCTTTCTTTCTTTCTCTTATTTTCATTTTTCTTCACTTTTCTTGATTATCCGGAACTTTGGAAGTTCTGGATATCGATTTTTGGACTTTTGCTCTCAGGAAGACTCATCGAGTCTCTTTTTTTGTGAAAAAGACTCTTGGAAAGTGAAGCTGGGTGTTATGGGGTTGTATAGGGTGGTTTTGGAATAAGGGTGTTCGTCGGAGTAAGGTTCCAGCAACAACTTTTGATAGATTCAAGGGTTTTCAGGCTTATTCGAGGGAAGTCACCTAGATAGGGTTAAAGAGGAGGCGGAGGCGATTATAGGGTGTTAAGGATGAAATCTGGTTCATAGGTGGTGTTCGCCGGAGTAGGGTTCCGGCGACACCTTTTGGGTTATTCGAATGTTTCCAAGGGTTTTCAGAGGAAACTGATGGGGTAGGGTGAAAGAAGGGATGGAGGAGGCTATGGGTTGTTCATGATGGTTTGAACAGAGGTGGTGGTGAACCACCGCCGGTAGGTTTCCGACGATGGTTGAGAGAATAGTGAGGTGGCTAGGGTTTCATGTTAGAGACGAAGGTGTATTATGAAATGATCTGTATAACATTTGTGTATTTAAAAACCTTGGATGATTTGGGACCATTGGATCAAATGAACCAACGGCTCAGATGCAATTGGCCTATATACGACGTCGTCTCCTTTAAGTGGTCATTTAATCATGACCCTTGGATTGATGTTATCAACGGTTTAGATTAGCTCAAATACACGACGTCGTTTTGTTTATTAAATGACTGATGCTCTGGGCCGTTTGATCAAAGCTTCAACGGTCCAAATTCAATTATATCTAACGGTGTCGTTTGGTTTTGTATAGACAGACCGGGCTTGGCCTTCTTTGGGCCTGGGCAGTGTATTACTAATTGGGCTACTAATTATTGTATTTAGCCCAAATTTTGTATTGTATTATTTTTTGCATTATACTTTTCTTTGTATTTTTTTTGTATTTTTGTATTTTTGTATTTATTTCTTTTCTATATTTTTGTATTTTACTTTTGTATTTATTTTCTATTTATTTTCCTTGTATTTTCCTTTTCTTCTAATTTTATCTTATTTTTTACTAAAATTAAAGAGTAATTAATTTCTATTTTTTAGTATTTTCTAATTAAAACAAGTAGATGTCTATCATAAAATCCTGGTATTTCTACCTGTTTTATGAATTATTATTATGCACACAATTATCAACAATTTTTCACAAAAATTCAAAAATCATTTTGCATATATTTTGGAATAATTTGCTTAGGGCAAAAATCACGTGCTCACAGCTGCCCCTCTTTGCTCGGGAACACGCAGAGTTTCAGTGCAAAGATAAGTGAGCAGTAATGAGGGATTTTTGCCCGTTCGCATATTCCGCGTGAAGCATTTTTTTTGAAAGTTTTGACCGCATCCTGCTTCAGGGATTGCCTACATATCCTAGGCCGAACAGGAATCAGGTCAGTATAGTTCAGGAATGTCTGGTAGTTGGGACTACCAGGGAGTTGTGATCTCATTACTATTGCTGTTGTCGCTGCTTATTGATCCCCTTATTACACCGTTGTAAAGATAAAAGAAGCTAGCCTAAGCTATGCTCTATGATTTACAAAAGATCCTATCTATGTCTTCCAACTTGTTCTTGTGTTGCCTTGAACTTGTATCTTGCATAACTTTTGATTGTGTCCATTCTTCAGGGGGACTCCTGCTGACTATTGCTTGAAAAACGTATTCCCTTGTTTTTCAGGTGGGCGCCTGCTTACAGCTTGCTTGAAATGTATTCCCTTATTTTTCAGGTGGGCGCCTGCTTACAGCTTGCTTGAAATGTATTCCCTTGTTTTTCAGGTGGGCGCCTGCTTGTTAAAATTGAAAATGTATTCCCTTGTTTTTAAGGTGGGCGCCTACTTGTTGAAATTGAAAATGTATTTCCTTGTTTTTCAGGTGGGTGCCTGCTTACAACTTAAAAATAAAGAAAAAAATTTCTGCCCCAGTTTGATAACTGGGTGCATGATATTACTTGCAATAAAATTGTGCTATACTTCCCTTATTCTTCAGGTGGGTGCCTGATTGCTAAACTTGAAAAATATTCCCTTGTTCTTCAGGTGGGCGCATGCTTACTATGCTTGAAAAATTATTCCCTTGTTTTTCAGGTGGGCGCCTGATTGCTGTGCTTGAAAAAGTATTCCCTTGTTTTTTCAGGTGGGCGCCTGATTGCTGTTGCTTGAAAATGTATTCCCTTGTTTTTCAGGTGGGCGCCTGATTGCCAAAATTTGTGCTCCCCTGTTATCCACGTTGGTCACATTCACTTTAAAATGATTAGTAAGTATTTGAATCTTTTGTCCCTGTTCTAATCAAAGAACGATTTGTTAGTATAAAACGGTGGTTAGCTACTGGCATTCTTGTTGGCCTTGCTCCCACATTTGAACTTGCTCCATCTTGCTCTTGTACTGCCTCACCATAACTTCTGGCTGTCTTTCAAGATTTACTGATCCCGATGCCCAACTGTTTTTCCTTATGTCTCTCTCTTGTTGTTT
>MU761628.1:3811-39206 GCA_026770625.1 Nicotiana glauca | reverse complement strand
ATTTGCGTGCGCAGTCCGGGCGCGTAGCCGGAAAGCTTAAATATGAAAATTTGTGAAAAATAATAAGTTTTGATTTTAATATGATTTAACTTGACTTCGGTCAACATTTTGGATAAACGGACTCGGACCCGTAATTTGACGGTCCCGGATGGTCCGTAGGAAAATATGGGACTTGGGATACTCCTGGAATCAAATTCCGAGGTCCCAAGCCCGAGAAATGAATTTTTGAAGTAAAATTATTTTTTGAAATTGTTTAAGGAAGTTTGAAATGAAATTTGATTAGAACGTGTTGGTATCGGGTTCGTATTTTGGTTCCGGCGCCTGGTACAGGTCTAATATATGGTTTAAGTCATTCCTGTAAAATTTGGTTGAAAACGGACGTCGTTTAACGTGATTCAGACTTGAATTACTAAAGTTGATGCTTTAAGATGTGTGAGAAAAATGCTTTGATTTTGAGGTTTAATTTGTTTATAATGTTGTTATTTTGGCGATTTTATCGCACGGATAGGTTCGTATGATGTTGTTGAGTTAGTGCCTATGTTTGGTTAGGAGCCCCAAGGGCTCGAGTGTGTTTCGGATGTGTTTCGGGAGGTTTTGAACTTAAGAAAAATTGCAGAACTGCTGTCTGCTAGTGTCCAGTCTTTTATTCTATGCGATCGCATGGTGTAAATTTTTAGGGGTTCAGTTTTGTTCTATGCGATCGCGTAGTGCCTCCCGCAATCGCACTATGCGATCGCATAGTGTTATTCGCGATCGCAGAGCTCTGTCCCATTTATTCTATGCGATCGCACTCCTTTGTCCGCGATCGCATATAGCATTTTCGCCAGTGATTTAAAAGACCAAAAACAGAACCCATTACGGGATTTTCTTAAAAACTCATAAACCCCTTCTTCTCCAAAGCTCTTAGGCGATTTTTGAAGCATTCTTTCACCACGATCTCTTGGGGTAAGAAATCTTTAACTAGTTTTCTTCCATTTTCATCAACATCTATTGGATTTCTAGGCCTAGAACATGGAATTAAGGGTAGAAAATTAGGGATTTGGGTAGAGTTAGGGTTTTTTGATTAATTGTGATTTAGACCTCGTTTTGGGGTCGAATTCTAAAAATAATTATATGTTTTGGCTCGTGGGTGGATGGGTGATTTGATTTTGGTCCGAACCTCATGTTTTGACCAAACGTGTTTTGATTTTGGATTGTTTAGTATTGATGTTATTAAAATGATTATGTATAGATTTGATTGGATTGGAGTCAAATTTGAAAGGAAAAGCGGTGATTGAGGCTTGAGTTGGCCGTGGAAGTTCGAAGTAAGTGTTTGGTCTAACCTTAGCTTGAGCGATTAGGAGTTGAGTCTTATTTGCTATGTGGTAATTGTAGAGTACGACGTATACGGTAACGAGTATCTATACGTTGATGTCTAGCATGCCCGTGAGTCTTTATATTGTGATTATCATGACTTCGTTGTATCTTTCATGCCTTGGTGATGGTTTCCAATTGTTGTATAAAGTTTGTGGAAACAATTGTGACATATGAACATTTAAGGAGCGTTGACTCAAATTGTGTAACAAATTGTGAAAGTGTAAGGTGATAATTGAATCTGTAGAGCATTGGCTCGAGTTATGAAGTGAATTGTGAAATAAAAAGTGAGAAAGAAAGGAAGTTATTATGTTGATACCCTCACTATTGTTGATTTATTGGTTATTTCCCATGCTGGAATGTTGATATTACTGAGGTTGTTCCCTTGCTGGGATTTATTTGTTGAATTGCTACTCCCTTGCCGGGATCTTTATTACAATTTCATTTATTCCCTTGCCCTATTGTTTGTGATTGTTGTTTGGGTGAGGAAGAGAGTTAAAGCACGAAGGGTAATGCCGTGCATTGTTTGTTTCGTGAGGAAAGAGTGCAAAGCACGAAGGGTGATGCCGTGTCGCACGATGTACCATTTCATGCCTAATTATATTAATTTCATGGTGAGGAAAGAGTGTAAAGCACGAAGGGTGATGCCGCGCCGCACGAGGTACCATTCCGTGCCTATTATATTGATTCTTATGGTGAGGACGAGAGTAAAAACATGAAGGGTGATGTTGTGCACTTGTCCTTGATTTCCCAGATTTTTGCTGATAATTGAGTTGTGTTATCCTTTACGTCTATTTACTGTTTTTCTGTTGTTATTTGATCTTATTTCGAGGTTATAGATTCCCTTATCCTATTTGCTTTCTGATTGTTGTTTGGGTGAGGAAGAGCGTAAAGCACGAAGGGTGATGCCGTGTATTGTTTTGGTGAGAGAGAGTAAAAGCACAAAGGGTGATGTCGTGCACTTGTCTTTGATTTCCTAAATTTTATTGATAATTGTGTTACGGATTCTCTACACTAAATTGTTGGATTCTTGTTGATACTTGTTGTACCCCGTAGCATGATTTCCCCTTCCTATTTTCAATTAAACTGTGGTGATGCTCATATTTAATTGTTGCTCTTCAGTTACTATACGGTGTTTTCCTGCAACATGTTTTTCCCCTCCCATACTTGACTGTATATGATTGTTTCATTATGTACCTCTTTTCCGTTGTATATTATATAATTGCACAGGTATATTTGGTGGTCTGGTCCTAGACTCGTCACTACTTCGTCGGGGCTAGGCTAAGCACTTACCAGCATGGGGTTGGTTGTGCTGATACTACACTCTGCATTCTTTTGTGCAAACCCCAGTGTTGTAGATTTCAGACCGCAGTGAGATTGCTGGATCTTATTCATCAGGCGATCCGAGATAGCCCTACAGGCGTTCGCAGGCCCTGGCGTCTCCTTCTATCTACTTTCTTGTTTCTTACATGTATTTCCAGAGACAGTGTTGTATTTAATTCTTTTAGGCCTTTATTTGTAGAATTTTTAGACCGTCTGTGAAACAAACAGTTGAGACTCAAACAGTTGTATTAGAATATGTACAGGTGGTTTATTGTTTCCTTCTGCTAAATTTCATATTCCGCTGTTATTTCATTGTTTATTTCCCTGTTAATTTAATTGGTTAAAAAGGAACTAAAAACAGAAGAGTTAATTATTTCTAAGATCATGGCTTGTCTAGCTTCTACGAGTAGGCACCATCACGACTCCCGATGGTTGAAAATCCGGATCGTGGCGTTTTGCAAAAATAATCAATGTGATTAAAAGATAAGGTTGATCTCACATCAGAGAAAATCAGAAGCAAAACTAAGAGAGAGAAAATATAGTTCAACTTCGTTTTTCTTCTTTCTTTCTTTTTTTTTTGGTTGGATTTAATGAGTGGGTGTGGTTGAAATTGGTTGAAAATATCTAAACGAGGTTATATACAAAATTTGAGCAAGATTAACAAAAAACTAAGAGAGAAAAAATATATTTCAACTTTGGTTTTCTCCTCTCTCTTCCTTTTTTTGGTTGATTTAATGAGTGAATGTGATTGAAATTGGTTGAAAATACCTAAACGAGGTTGTCTACGAAATTTAAGCAAGATTAGAAGTGATTTAGACTGGATTCGGGCAAAAAATCAAACCTAAAAATCCAACAGCGACATGTGTATATCATGTTGTATATCGTGTACATCACACACAAGTTTTTAAGGACATATATCACTTTGTATATCGGTATACAACACAATTTTTTTATGGACACCTATGTATATCATATTGTATATCGTATATATAACACAAATTTTCATGGATATACACAGATACACATAATATACATGAGATATCATTGATGTACATAGAGATATACACGGGTTACAATAAGGGATACATATGTGGAGTCGTCTTGAACTTGAGTTTTCAATCTGAAATGTGTCATACAAAGAAGGAAAATAAAATTTTAATAATTTTTTTTGATATACACATTATTATTAGGTTATACACTGTGATATACAAATAATATAATTATTAATTATCGATTAAAAAGGAAAATAAATTTTTGATATAGCATGTTTAAGTAAGTTCTAAAATATAAAAATATTAAATATGATTGTGGGAGTAAATAATATTTTAGTATAGAAAGAAAATTAATTTGATGTACACAAAGAAGTAAATTAACTTATGATATCTATTTCACAGTGATATACAAATAATATAATATTTTTAATTGTGATTTACATTAATATAAAGGCAACAATAACTATATATATAATTTTATATTATTGATATACAAAGATGTAACGACCCGGCCGGTCGTTTTTAGAATTTACGCTCCAATCCCCTATTAACTGCTTCCCCTAAGTTCATTTCTGCTATTTTGGTTTGCCTGAACGTTCGGTGTTGGGTTTCAGAGAGTTTTGGGACACTTAGTCCCTAAATGAGAGCTTAAGTGTTGGAATGTGATCCGTAGTCGGAACAGTGTGAAGACGACCTCATAATGGAAATCTGATGGGTCTGTTAGCTCCGTTAGGTAATTTCGGGGTTGGGAGCGTGTTTGCAATGCATTTTGAAAGTCCGTAGCTAATTTAGGCTTGAAATGCCGAAATTTGAATTTTTGAAGTTTCGGGTCCGATAGTGAGATTTTGACCCGAGGGTCGAAATGGGATTCCACAAGTTGCAGTAGCTCTGTCATGTCATTTGGGATGTGTGTGTGAAATTTCAGGTCATTTGGACGAGGTTTGGTTAGGTTTTTGATCGAAAGCGTGTTTTGATAGAATTTAAAGTTCTTAGGCTCAAATCCTTGATTTAATCGAGTTTCCGGCGTTGTTTTAGGTGGTTTAAGGATTGGCACAAGTTTAAGTATGGTACTTTTGGTTGTGGTCCCGGAGGCCTCGTGATGATTTCGATGGTTGACGGGAAGATCGGAGAAGCGTTCCTGCTTTTGGTATTTTCGCATCTGCGACTTGGGAACCGCAGATGCGGCGCTGCAGAAGCGGCTTTGGGTCGTTCCTTCAGAAACCGCAGAAGCGGTGTGAGACCCGGAGAAGCGGAATCGCAGGAGCGGTTATTGGTCCGCAGGAGCGGTTACTGGTCCACAGAAGCGGAATCTGGCCACTTAAGGGTAAGCCGCAGAAGTGACACATGGTCCGTAGAAGCGGGATCGAAGAAGCAGAAATCACTAGAGTGAAATATGAAATTCGAGGGTATAGTTTCAAAAGTTGGAAAATCAAATTGGAGCTCGGGAGAGGGCGATTCTGAGTGGGTTTTGAAGAGGAGATCATTGGGTAACGTTTCTTTAATCCTTTCTAGTTATATTCCATCAATATGTAGTTAAAACCATCATTTAAATAGGATCAAAATTGGGAAAAATTGGAAGAAACTTCTTAGGCCAAAATTCTGAGTTTTGAGCGGATTTTTGATATCCGATTTGGGAGATTTTCATATGGTTAGACTCGTGAGAGTTCGAGGGTTCTGAAAATGTTAATTTCATCCAATTCCGAGACGTTGGCCTAAGGGGCGATTTGGTCATTTTACCTAATTTCGCGTCTTAACTTTAAATTAAATAGTAGAATCAGTTGCTTGAGATGTTATTTACGATGTGTAATTGAATTGAATAGATTTGGGTCATTTGGAGTCGGATACTCGTGGCAAACGTGTGGTTTCGAGTTGATTTTTGGAGCCGGTTCGAGGTAAGTGGCTTGTCTAACCTTGTGTGGGGGACCTTTTCCCCTTAGGACATGGTATTTGATATTTGAATGCCTCGTACGTGAGGTGACGAGTGTGTACTTGAGCTAATTATTGAAAAATCCATTTTTACTTCGAAGTATTTCAATTGTGTTTTCTTTCTATCTGTCATTCTAATTGTAAGTTTTTCCCGTGTTAACTTAGAGAAGCATGATTAGTTGACTTACTTGCCTTCTTGCTTAAACTGTCTTACGTGTACTTCGTGAAGCATGTTAGGCTAGAATTTACTATTACTTGTGCTGAGTTTAGCATTTTTTTTCTCGTTGTTTGGGCTATTATTGTATGTAATTTGGGACTACGGGACGGCATCTCGGGAGATCCCCTATACGTGATATGTTCTGGACTGAGATTGCGGGATACCAAGAGATCCCTGGCACATGTAAATATAAGTATTGAGGATACCAAGAGATCCTCGAGATACCAAGATATCCCTCGTGTGCAAGATGGGGATACCAAGAGATCCTCGGGTTACCAAAAGATCCCTCGTGTATTTGATAAGGATACTAAGAGATCCCCGGCTATTATTTCCTGTTGTGAGCAGTATTCCTTATATTGATTTGTTACTGTTTTCTATTACTGTTTCCCTTATTTATCCTGCTTAGATTCTCGTTGTTGACTTTATCTATACTATTTTTTCCTTATCCCATCTTTTATTATATTTTATCTCAGTAGGGCCCTGACCTTTTCCTCGTCACTACCCAACCGAGGTTAGGCTTGGCACTTACTGAGTACCACTGTGGTGTACTTATGCCCTTTCTGCGCATGTTTTTCATGTGCAGAAACAGGTAACCCCACTCATGCGCACTATCCTTGAGACAGGGAGAGCTACGGAGATTTCGAGGTACATCTGCAGCGCCCGCAGACCGAAGAGTCTCCTTCTTTACTCTATCTGTAGCATTTAGCCTTCTATCGAACTCTTGTTGTAGTTATCTCTGGAGATTAGAGCATTTTTCAGTACTTCTTCTAGCTTGTGTTCCCGTGAGTTTTCGGATTTTGGGGTTGTTGAGTTGTATATGTCGAGCGGCATTTATATACAATTTTCCTTTAGATGTTCAGTTTTAATTAAATTATTCCGCAAGTTATGATGTTTTTCGCATTATTAGGCTTACCTAGTTATAGGGACTAGGTGCCATCACGACATGTTCACAGAGGGCGAACTGGGGTCGTGACAAGTTGGTATCAGAGCTCTAGGTTCATAGGAGTCACGGAATACAAGCCGGTTTATTAGAGTCTCGTTGATCGGTACGGAGACGTCTGTACTTATCTACGAGAGACTATGTAACTGTTAGGAAAATTTTCACCTCATTTGATTTCCTTGTCGTGCAATATTTTGACATCACCAATTCTGAACTTCTGTCTTCTATTCTCTCATAGATGGTGAGGACTCGCGCTACTCGGGATGATCAGGCACCCGCGCCCCCTACTGCAGTCGTCAGAAGTCGTGGCCGGGGTAGAGGTCGAGTACGCGCACGTGGTGCAGCCACCTGCGCGAGCTGCCGCCGAGGCACCACCAGCAGATCCAGCTGGAGCCCTGGCACCTGGCACGCCTACTACTGCCACTACTACTCCAGCTCTTCAGGAGACTTTGGCTCAGCATGTACACATGGCTCAGGCAGGGTTGCAACCTTGCTGCAGCCACATCCCAGGCCGGGGGAGGAGCACAAACTCCCGCCGCCCGCACTCCTGAGCAGCGAGTGCATGTTGAGCAGGTTACCGAGATTATTCCCGCACCGCCTGCAGTGCTAGTTCAGCCCGACGACGGGTCAGCTACTTTAGAGGACGAGCAACGGAGACTTGAGAGGTTCAAGAAGTATGATCCCCCGGTGTTTAGTGGATTAGCATCAGACAATGCCTTGGGATTTCTAGAGGAGTGTCACCGTATTCTTTGCACTATGGGCATAGTAGAGTCTAGCGGGGTTTCCTTCGCTGCCTTCCAGCTTCGGGGAGCCGCCTATGATTAGTGGCGCACTTATGAGATAGACAGTCCAGCCGAGGCTGCCTCACTGACCTGGACCCAGCTCTCAGATATGTTCATGAGAGAGAGTTTGTCCCTCAAAGTTTCGGGGACGCATGGCGCGCAGAGTTTGAGCATTTGCGCCAAGGTGCTATGACCGTTTCGGAGTATGCTATCCGCTATACCAGGTTGGCCAGGCATGCACTGGCCTTGGTTGCTACAGTCCGTGAGAGAGTTTGCAGGTTCATTGAGGGTCTTATCTCACCCATCAGATCAAGCATGGCTCGAGATTTGGATATGGACATCGCTTATAAGCAGGTAGTGGGTATGCTCGCCAGGGAGTGAGTGGAGAGACAGGCCAAGAGGTCTCGAGAGTCGGGCCACTATTCTGGTGCTCGTACCCTAGCAGCAGGTCGTCATGGTAAGGGTTATATGGGTCGCCCCGTTCATTCAGCTCTTCCAGCATCCAGCAGTGCTCCAGCTCCGCCTATACCTCAGGAGCCTTACTATGCACCTCTAGTTTCTAGCGCGCCTCCTGCGTGGGTTGCTTTCAAAGGTCAGTCCAGCAGACCTGGCCCGAGCTAGTCATAGCCACCGCGCCCTCCTAGAGCTTATTTTGAGTGTAGTGACACCCGACATGTGGTGAGGGATTGCCCTAGACTTGGGAGGAGTGCACCCCCACAGACTTCTCAGCCACAACGTGCTCCTTAGAGTTCTCAGGCCATGATAACAGCTCTAGCTGCTACCCCATCTGCCCAGCCGGCTTGGGGCAGAGGTCGGGGAGATGGAGGTCGCCCATAAGAGAGGGGCCGAGCTAGATATTATGTTATTCCTGCTCGTACGAGGTTGTTACCTCCGACTCCGTCATTACAAGAATTATACTCGTTTGTCACAGAGAGGCATCGGGTCTATTCGATCCGGGCTCTACTACTCTTATGTGTCTTCTTACTTTGCCCCGCATTTTGGTGTACCTCGAGATTCTTTGAGTGCCCCTGTTTATGTTTCTACTCCTGTGGGGGATTCTCTTGTTATGGACCGCGTTTATCGGTCATGTCTGGTTACTATTCGTGGTTTTGAGACCAAGGCAGATTTATTGTTACTCGGTATGGTTGATTTTTGATATTATCTTGGGCATGGACTGGTTGTCGCCCCATTTTGCTATTCTTGATTGTCACGCCAAGACCGTGACGCTTGCTATGCCAGGTATTTCGCGTGTTGAGTGGAGTGGTACTTTAGATCACACTCCCAGTAGAGTTATCTCTTTCCTTAAAGCTCAGCGTATGGTTGAGAAGGGGTGTGCCGCGTATTTAGCTTATGAGAGAGATGTCAGTGTTGATACCCCTTCTGTTGATTCAGTCCTAGTGGTACGAGATTATCCCGATGTGTATCCAGCTGACCTTCCGGTCATGCCATTGATTTTGGCATTGATCTGTTGCCGGGCACTCGGCCCATTTCCATCTTCCGTATCGCATGGCTCCTCCTGAGTTGAAGGATCAATTACAGGAATTACTTGATAAGGGCTTTATTCGCCCTAGTGTTTCACCTTGGGGTACTCCTGTCTTATTTGTGAAGAAAAAGGATGGTTCTATGCTTATGTGTATCGATTATCGCCAGCTCAACAAGGCTACAGTGAAGAACCGTTATCCTTTGCCTCGTATTGAGGATCTGTTTGACCAGCTTCAGGGCGCACATGTGTTTTCTAAGATTGACTTGCGCTCGGGTTACCATTAGTTGAAAATTCGGGAGCCAGATATTCCGAAGACTGCCTTTAGGACTCAGTATGGCTATTACGAGTTCCTTGTTATGTCATTTGGGCTGACCAATGCCCCATCAGCTTTCATGCATTTGATGTGTTCAGGCCATATCTCGACTCGTTCGTCATTGTTTTCATATATGATATTCTTGTATACTCCGGAGTCGGGAAGATCATGAGCAGCACCTGAGGACAGTGCTTCAGACCCTGAGAGAGAAGAAGTTATATGCAAAGTTCTCCAAGTGTGAGTTTTGGTTGAGTTCTGTGGCATCCGAAGAAGGTGGAGGCGGTGCAGAGTTGGCCTAGGCCCTCCTCAGCTACAGATTCACAGTTTCCTTGGCTTGGCGGGCTACTACCGTCCTTTTGTGGAGGGATTTTCATCGATTGCGGCCCCTATGACTAGATTGACCCAGAAGGGTGCCCCATTTCAGTAGACAAAGGAGTGTGAGGCGAGCTATTAGAAGCTCAAGACAGCTTTGACTACAGTCCTAATTTTGATATTACCTACCGGTTCAGGGTCTTATACTGTCTATTGTGATGCCTCGAGAATTGGCCTCGGAGCGGTGTTGATGCAGGACGGTAGGGTCGCCTACGGGTCCAGACAATTGAGGATACATGAGAAGAACTACCCTGTCCACGACCTTGAGCTAGCTGCTATTGTTCATGCCTTGAAGATCTGGCGTCATTATTTGTACGGTGTGCCTTGTGAGATCTACACTGACCATCAGAGTTTGCAGCACTTGTTCAAGCAAAAGGATCTAAATATTCGTCAGAGGAGGTGGTTAGAGTTGTTGAAGGATTATGATATTACTATTCTGTATCACCCGGGTAAAGCCAATGTGGTGGCGGATGCCTTGAGCCGCTGGGCGGAGAGTTTGGGCAGTTTGGCATATTTACCAGCTTCAAAGAGGCCTATGGCGATGGATGTGCAGGCCTCTTAGCCAACTAGTTTGTGAGATTGGATCGTTCGGAGCCCAGTCGGGTTCTAGCTTGCGTGGTTTCCCAGTCTTCTTTATTTGATCGTATCAGGGAACGACAGTATGATGACCCTCATTTACTTGTCCACAAGGACAAGGTGCAGCACGGTGATGCCAGAGATGTGACCATTGGAGATGACGGGGTATTGAGGATGCAGGGTCGGATTTGTGTGCCCAATGTTGATGAGCTTCGAGAGTTGATTTTAGTAGAGGCCCATAGTTCGCGGTATTCCATCCATCCGGGTGCCGCGAAGATGTATCAGGATTTAAGACAACACTATTGGTGGAGGCGGATGAAGAATGATATAGTTGGATATGTAGCTAGATGCCTCAACTGTCAACAGGTGAAGTATGTGCACCAGAGACCGGGTGGGTTGCTTCAGCAGATAGAGATTTCAGAGTGGAAATGGGAGCGCATCACCATGGACTTTGTATCTGGACTCCCACAGACCTTGAAGAAGTTTGATTCCATTTGGGTTATTGTGGATCGGCTGGCCAAGTCCGTTTATTTCATTCCTGTGTGTACCACTTATTCCTCGGAGCGGTTGGCGGAGATTTATATCCGGGAGATCGTTCGTCTGCATGGTATTCCAGTTTCTATTATTTCAGACAGAGGTACTCAGTTTACATCGCGGTTCTGGAGAGCCGTGCAGCAGGAGTTAGGTACTCGGGTGGAGTTGAGCACAAGATTTCACCCCCAGACGGACGGACAGTCCGAGTGCACTATTCTGATTCTTGAGGATATGCTCCGTGTGTGTGTGATTGAGTTTGGAGGGTCTTGGGATCAGTTCTTGCCATTGGCAGAGTTATCTTACAACAACAGTTATCAGTCCAGCATTCAGATGGCGCCGTATGAGGCTTTATATGGTAGGAGGTGTAGATCCCCGGTGGGTTGGTTTGAGCCGGGTGAGGCCATGCTTTTGGGCACAAAGTTGGTTCAGGATGCATTGGAGAAGGTTAAGGTGATTCAGGATAGACTCCGTACAACCCAGTCCAGACAGAAGAGCTATGCGGACAGGAAGGTTAGTGATGTTTCATATATGGTCGGAGAGCGGGTTCTGCTTTGGGTTTCGCCTATGAAGGGCGTTATGAGGTTTGGGAAGAAAGGGAAGTTGAGTCCGAGGTTTATTGGCCCTTTTGAGATTTTGAGGCGAGTTGGGGAAGTTACTTATGAGCTTGCCTTGCCTCCCAGTTTGGCCGGAGTTCATCCGGTATTTAATGTTTCGATGCTCCGGAAATATCACGGTGACCCGTCGTACGTGTTGGATTTCAGTTCAGTCCAGTGGGACAAGGATCTATCCTATATTGAGGAGCCAGTGGCTATATTGGACAGGCAGATCAGAAAGTTGAGGTCAAAGAACATTGCTTCAATAAATGATCAGTGGCGGGGTAAGCCGGCCGAGGAGGCGACTTGGGAGATCGAGCGGGATGTTCTCTGTGCTCATCGCAGTACTTCAAGTATGTTCTCTATGCTCGTTCGAGGATGAACGAATGTTTAAGTGTGGGAGGATGTAACGACTCGGCCGATTGTTTTTAGAATTTACGCCCCGATCCCCTATTAATTATTTCCCCTAAGTTTTTTTTTTTATAATAAAGTCCACTAGGCATAGTGCCTAGGGTTGATTTTCGTAAATACGAAATATAGAAATACAATAAAAGTGGAGGGGGACATAAACCTTACCTCCACACATAAGATGAAAATGCATTTGGTTAACCAAATATGGTAACCAAATGTCATACCTCCCCTAAGTTCATTTCTGCTATTTTGGTTTGCCGGGACGTTCGGTGTTGGGTTTCAGAGAGTTTTGGGATACTTAGTCCCTAAATGAGAGCTTAAGTGTTGGAATGTGCTCCGTAGTCGGAACAGTGTGAATACGGACTCGGAATGGAAATCCGATGGTTTCGTTAGCTTCATTAGGTGATTTCGGAATTCATGGGACAACAAGTACACAATAATCATAATTCACTGAGGAAAACAAATAATGACAAGTAGGAATTAGTTATGGACTCTAAGGAGCAATTAGGCAATTTAATATTTAGTATACTAAATGTCAAGTAGCAATTAAGTCACATAAACATGTAGCAATTATAGCATAAATTTAAGGCATAATGTTGCGCCCTTGATCCAATAATAACAAGTAACACAATAAAGGAAAATGTCAACATAAAGAATCACAATAATAGTAAGACAATTAATGCACTTGAACTGATAATAACAAGAAATCATAACAAACGGCAATAAGTGCACGGCATCACCCTTCTTGCTGTAACACTCTCTCACCACAACAATGCACGGCATCACCCTTCGTGCTTTACACTCTTCCTCACCCAAGCAACAATTACATAGCAATTAGGGAAAGGGAATCAATGACATCACCATAAAGTCAAGTAACAACAGAAAATCAGTAAAATAAACGTAAAGAGCAACACAACTCAATTATCAGCAAGAATCAGGGAAATCAAGGACAAGTGCATGGCATCACCCTTCGTGCTTTTACTCTCGTCCTCACCATAAGAATCAATACAATAGGCACGAAATTGTACATCGTGCGGCACGGCATCACCCTTCGTGCTTCACACTCTTTCCTCACCATGAAATCAATATAATAGGTACGGAATGGTACATCGTGCGGCACGACATCACCCTTCGTGCTTTATACTCCTTCCTCACGAAACAAACAATGCACGGCATCACCCTTCGTGCTTTATCACTCTTCCTCACACAAACAAAAATCACAACAATGGGGCGAAGGAATAAACAAGATTATAATAGGAATCCCGACAATGGACCAATAATTAAACCATTAAATCCCGGCAAGGGAACAACATCAACAATATCAACATCCCGACAAGAGAGATAACCAAATAAACAATAATATCCCGGCAAGGGAACAATTTAATAACTCTTTCTCTTTTCACTTTTACTTTACAACTCGCTTTACCACTTGAGCCAATGCTCCAGAGGGTTCAATCAACTCACTTACTTTCACAAATTCTTAATATTACTTGAGCCATTGCTCCACGATGTACAAAAGTCACAATTACTTCCTTAACTTTTCACAACAAATAGAAATCATTTCTAAAGCATAGATTATTCAACGAAATCATGAAAATCACATTATAAGACTCACGGTCATGCTAGACACCAACGTGTAGATACTCGTCACCATGCCTATACATCGTATTCAACAATAATCACGTAGCAAATAGGACTCGACTCTTAATCCCTCAAGCTAAGGTTAGACCAAACACTTACCTTGATGCCTTGAACACCACTCAAGTCTCAATTATAGCTTTACCCCTTGATTCCACCACCAATTCGTTCGTATCTAATCACAAATTACTTAATTACATCAATAAACGCTAAATAAATCAACCCCAATGTATGAAAATGAGTTTTCCAAAGTTTTACCCAAAAAGTCAAAAATCACCCCGGGCCCACCTGGTCAAAACCCTAGGTACCCAAAACCCAATTACCCATTCCCCACGAACCCAAATATATAATTTATTTTGAAATTTGACCTCAAATTGAGGTCCAAATCCCCAATTTTTGAAAAACCTAGGTTCAACCCAAAACACCCAATTTTTTCCATGAAAATCTTTGATTTTTGGTTGAAATCATGTTAAAAGATGTTAATGATTGAAGGAAATAAGTAAGAACTAACTTACAATCGATTTGGAAGAAGACTTGTTCTTGGAAAAGATGTTAAAAATGGAGTTTGTGTTTTGAAAAGATGTTAAAAATGGTTCAAAATCGGCTAAGTATAAAAAAATGCAGGTCTCGATTTTGGAAAATGCGAACAGGGATTCGCAATTGCGAACCCCGACCTGCTCATGTGGGAATTGCGAAGACAGGGTTCGCATTTGCGAACCCTTGAGAAATATTAGACCTTCACATTTGCGACATGAAGGTTGCATTTGCGACAACAGGGTAATCGCATTTGCGATGACAATCCTCGCATTTGCGAGAAGGGCTGGCCTGGGCCAACTTCGCAATTGCGAAAGGCCGCTCGCATTTGCGATATCGCATGCGAAGCCTGCATGCCTGCTATGCTCAGCTGTAATTTTTGCAATTTTTCTTAAGTTCAAACCTTCCCGATTCACATCCGAAACACACCCGAGCCATCGGGGCTCCTAATCAAACACACGTACTAACTCAATAACATCATACGGACTTATTCGTGCGATCAAAATGCCAAAATAACATCATTATCAACAAATTAAACCTCAAAATCAAAGCATTTTTCTCAAACTTCATCAAGTATCAAATTTAGCAATTTAAGTCCGAATCACGTCAAACGACATCTGTTTTTCACCAAATTTTACAGAAACATCTTAAATCATATATAAGACCTGTACCGGGCGCCGAAACAAAAATACGGGCCCGATACCAATACGTTCTAATCAAATTTCATTTCAAATTTCCTTAAACAATTTCAGAAAATAATTTCCTTTAAAAATTCATTTCTCGGGCTCGGGACCTCGGAATTCGATTCCGGGCATACGTCCAAGTCCCATATTTTCCTACGGACCCGCCACGACCGTCAAATTACAGGTCCGGATCCGTTTATCCAAAATGTTGATCGAAGTCAAATTAACTCATATTATAATCAAAACTTATCATTTTTCACAAATTTTCATATTTAAGATTTCCGGCTACGTGCCCGGACTGTGCATGCAAATCGAGGTGACTCTAAATGAGGTTTTTAAGGCCTCAGAGTCATAGAATTTAATTTAAAACAAGTGATGACCGTTTGGGTCATCACATTTCCCCCATGAAAATCTTTGATTTTAGGTTGAAATCATGTTAAAAGATATTAATGATTGAAAGAAATGAGTAAAAACTAACTGTACAATCGATTTGGAAGAAGACTTGTTCTTGGAAAATCGCCCAAAGGAGTTGTGTTTTGAAAAAGATGTGAAAATGACTTAAAATCGGCTAAATATAGAAAAATGCAGGTCTCAGTTATGGAAAATGCGAACAGGGGTTCGCAAAATTGCGAACAGGGGTTCGCAAATTGCGAACCCCGATCTGGTGATGTGGGAATTGCGAAAAATAGTTCGCATTTGCGATCACTTTAAAATTCCTGGGCTTCGCAATTGCGATCAATAATGTCGCATTTGCGACTGGCCCTTCTTCGCATTTGCGATCACGCTGCACAGTCCCCGCATTTGCGATGCAAGGCTCGCATTTACGAGACCTGCTTCGCAAATGCAAAGCCTGCAGATCAGAAATACCAGCAATTTTTCAAAGTTCAAAAATGCACTCGTGGCCTATCCAAAACTCACCCGAGCCTTCGGAGTTTCAAACCAAATATACACACAACCTCAAAAACATCCTACGGACTTATTCATGCGATCAAATCGCCAAAATAACATCATAAACATCGAATTAAACCTCAAAATCCATGAGTTCTTTTAAACTTCTTAAAACATCAAATTTTCCAATTTAGGTTTGAATCACGCCAAACGATATCCGTTTTTCACCAAATTTCACAAAAAATAACTTAAACCATATATAAAACCTGTACCGGATGCTGAAATCAAAATACGGGCCCGATACCATCAGGTTCTAATCAAATTTCATTTCAAAACCTTATAAACAATTTCAGAAAACAATTTATTTCAAAAATTCATTTCTTGGGTCCGGGTCCGTTTACCCAAAACGTTGACCAAAGTAAAATTAATTCATTTTATAGTCAAAACTTATCATTTTTCACACAATTTCTCATTTAAGATTTCCGGCTATGTGCCGGGACTGTGCACGCAAATCAAGGTGACTCTAAATGAGGTTTTCAAGGCCTTGGAGTCATAGAATTTAATTTAAAACAAGTGATGACCCAACCAGACAACTATCGACAACTATTTCAGTTCTACCATTCAAGAAGTGTACATTAAATCAAATATGGATAGCATGAGTGTAAAAAATCAGATTTTTGAATTGACAAAGACGTTAAGAGAGTATGTACTTGGGTTTAACATTCTTGTAACACCAACTGGGTTTTCGTGGATTATGTTCTTATGCAAATCAATATAAAAGATGCATGGCATTGGGTGTTGGGTGTTTTATCTTTTCATGATGGGTGTGTATATATATATGACTCAATAAGATCCTCAAGACATGATGTTGTAGTTCATAAAGCTTTAAACTCATTTGCTGTAATGATACCATTGTTGCTCAACACTACTACATTTTATAAGCAAAGAAGTGGCACTGCGGTGGATAAACCACATTATTTGGAAAAACAGGATCTAAGTGATCCATTTGTTGTTATTTCAGTCGATAACTTGCCTCAACAGGAAAAAGCGTAAGTGTTTTCCTATGTTTATCTTACTCCTTTATATTACTTCAGATTTTAATCCTTTATTGTTTTATCTTATTCTTTCTTAATATGTGTTTTAATGTAGTGATTGTGGTATATATTGTTCTGCATTTGCAGAGTATTTCATTGAAGGGAAAAAGATACCAGTTGACAAGAACATGTTTGATCCTACACATCTTCGATTCAGATACGCAACATTATTATATAATTATGGTAAGAAGAAGCAGGTGGAATATCTGGTTAGTGAAGATAAGGCCACTAGAAGACTAGATAAACCTTCTATTTCATAAAGGCGCAAGATAAAGACAAAGCAATAGTTTTTTCTTCTTAGTTGTAATTGGCTACATATTTTTTATTGAAATGCAGATTAATATACTGTATATTATGCTGGAATTAAAGACTACAAATTTTTTGTTTCTTGTATATTTGGCTGCAGATCCATCATTTTAAAATATTTTTTCCAGTATTGCTCCCTAGATATTATGCTGGAAATGCTACTTATGAAGGCATACAAGCCAGTATATTACACTCGAGATACAAATTGTTAAACCATAATCTCCAGTATTTAATACTGAACTTGAAAAGTCTAGAATTTTTTACTCGAAATTAGTCCAATTTTGGTTACTCCCTATATATGATGCAAATGCTACTTATGAAGGTATATAAGCCAGTATATTATAGAGGAGAAGTGGAAAATAGTGGAAACTTGGTATCCAGAACAATTTACTGAATTAAATAATTTAATATTTTATTTCCTGTATTTTACACTGGAGGTATATATTGCTAAACTACTGTGTCCTGTATTTAATTCTGGACGTGAATACATATTTTTCACCTTAAATTAGTCCAAATTTTGATTACTCCCTATAAAATATGCTGGAAATACTACTTATGTAGGGATATTAGCCAGTATTTTATAATGGAGAAGTTAAAAATTATCACGACCCTAACCCCGAACCCGGTCATGATGGCGCCTCTCGTGAAGACAAGGCCAGCCAGACCAATACTGCTCTTTAAGCAGTTAATTACCATAAACAGTTTTAAAGCATGATTTAATAGCAATAAATTTGCGGAAACATAGAACCATCCCGACACAACCCAATCCGGGGTGTCACAAGTCATGAGCATCTATTAGAGTATAAATACAATTACAAGGTCTGAAATATAAAAAACAGGACTGATGAACGAAAAAAAGAAGAGAAAAGCGATGCTGCGAACACAGACAGCCACCTCGCTAAACTCCGATAACCCCGCCTCCAATCAGCCAAAAATACGCTACTGGGTGTATAAACACCTGCATCAGCACACAAGATGCATGGAGTAAAGTGAGTACTCCAACTCAGTAAGTAATAAAGGTAAATAACAACTGAGCAGTAAAAAATCACGTAAAACAAACCAACATGTTGTATAGAAGCAGTGTAAAACCCTTTGAGAAAAACAGTGAAGCTGTGAAATCTTTAGAAACATCTTAGCTCAGTTTAAACCTCTTTTGAAAATGAATTTTTCAGTAATTACGCAAATGAATGCAAAACAGTTAGTGCCGATAAGCACAGAAAATTCGCCCTTCGAGCACAAATACCATAGTGTAACAAGTAAAATGACAAGTAAATATGAAAGATGAACACATAAAGGTTCGCCCCTCGGAAAATATCTCAGAACAGAACCAGCCCCTCGAGCTCACTCTCATAATAGTATCAGCCCCTCGGGCTCACAATCAGAACAATATCAGCCCCTCGGGATCACTCTCAGAACAATATCTCACTCTGGGTGTGCAGACTCCTGAGGGCCCCTTACGGCCCAAGCGCTATATCAAACCACCTAGTGGCATCAACTCTCGACCTCACATCACTCAAGCCACCTCGTGGCATATAAATGTATCTCAGGCCCTCAGCCTCATATCATTCAGTGTATCTCAGGCCCTCGGCCTCATATCACTCAGAGATTTCCTCACATTTGGCCCTCAACCACACTCAATCAGAAAATCATCACAAGCCCCTCGGGCATTAAGAAAACAGTAGTTCTCAGCCCAAAACATCATTTAAAATATCATTTAAGTCTCAAAACTGAGTAAGAGTGGCTGAGTTGTAAAACAGTGGAAAACAGCATGACTGAGTTCAAGTAATAAGTCAAAACAGTGAGGAAACAGTGATAATAATCCCCGAAGGGTTCAAATAGTTGGCACGAAGCCCAAATATGGCAATCAGCCCAAATTATGATGATAACAAGTAAGTTTCAGTCAAATACGCGGTAAATTCATCAATCGGGACGGACCAAGTCACAATTCCCAATGGTGCTCTACCCCACGCTTGCTATCCGGCGTGCAAGTCACCTCAACATAGCACTATGATGTGCAATCTGGGGTTTCAAACCCTCAGAATATCATTTACAATCATTACTCACCTCGAACCGACAAAATCTCTAGCTCGCGACGCCTTTGCCCCTCGAATTGGCCTCCACGCGCGTCGAATCTATCAAAAATCAGATCGAATACGTCACAATATGCTAAGGGAACAAAGCCCAAGCGAAAACAATCGAAAAATATCAAAAATCCCGAAATTAGCAAAACTCGAGCCCCTGGTCCACTTCTTGAAACTCAGAAATTTTTACATCAACGGGATCCTTATCTCCTCTCGAGTTCATACATACCAAAAATTCTCAAATCCGACCTCAAATGGTCCTTCAAATCCCAATTCAAAAGTTTAAAATCCCAAGCTCTAGTTCTTCCATTTTTGTTCAAGTTTCCATGAATTTCTAGATAGATTTCACAATAGAATCACGTTTTAGGTTCAAAAATCTTACATGCGATCAATTCTCCTTGAATATCTCTTTAATCACCTTCAAAAAGCTCTCAAAATGCTCAGCTATGGAGGAAAAATGACTCAAAATCGCGGATAAAATGTTTTACAAACTTTCTGCCTAGTTCTGATATCTCTTTATCGCGATCGCTGCCCAAGCCTCGCGATCGCGAAGAGAAAAATTCCAAGGCTCCAAAAACACGCTACGCAAACACGACATAAGCACTACGAACGCGATGCTTCCATTTTCCAAACTATGCGAACGCGAAACCTATAGCGCGAACGCGAAGAGCAATTGTACTGGACCCCCAAATCCTAATACGCGAACGCGAGACACTTTATGCGAACGCGAAGAACAAACATCTAACCTTCCGCGAACGCGAACGCGAACCTTCCAACGCGAACACGAAGGGAAATTTCCTGCCTTCCAAATTCCTCCTACGCGATCGCGATGTACCCCAGACGATCGCGAAGGCTTAAATGTCTGCAACACCTGAACTGAAAATCTGCAACTTTTCAACTTAGAAAATGGTCTGATTGACCACCCGAAACTCACCCGAGGCCTCCAAGACCTCAACCAAAAGCACCAACACATCCTAAAACCTCATTCAAACTTGCTCCAATCATCAAAACACCTCAAACAACACCAAACAAACCAATTCACATCGAATTCAAGCCTAAGTTTCTAAAAACTTCCGAAATACGCTTTTGATCAAAAACCCAACCAAACCACGTCCGAATGACCTGAAATTTTTCACACACATCCCAAATGACATAACAAAACTACAGCAATTCCGACCCTTGGATCAAAACCTCACCTACCAATCGGAAATCGCCAAAATATTAACTTCGCCAATTCAAGCCTAATTCTACTCCGGACCTCCAAAACCAATTCCGATCACGCTCCTAAGTCACAAATCACCTTTCGAAGCTAACCGAATCATCGGAATTCACATCCGAGCCCTCTAACACATAAGTCAATATCCTGTTGACTTTTTCAACTTAAGCCTTCTTAAAAGAGACTAAGTGTCTCATTTCTTACCAAATCCTCTTTGGACGCAAACTAATCAACTTGATCAAATAAAACACGGATAACGAATCATAAAGAAGCATAAATGGGGGAAACGAAGCAGTAACTCATGAGACGACTGACCGGGTCGTCACTTCCTCCCCAACTTAAACAAACGTTCGTCCTCGAACGTACCCAGGGTTGTTCTAGAAGCCAACCAATTGTTGAATAACTTTGCCATGCATATACCCGGGGGTGATCCCACGACACCCTATCTTGTATAGGTCCGATAACACATAGTAACTGAAATTGCACGACCCAATCCAGCCCATAAACCTTAGAATCACAATTTCGCTTCTGAAGCCATTAGTACGATCAAAACCTCACACATATACTCTGAATAGGCCCGAACCAGCTGTAATAACCCATGCATGCAACCTCCGATGCAATTATCTGATATACCACATAACTCAAACACATGTAGCGATAACTTCCATTCACAGTAGTTGTACACAACAACTGAATACCAGTAGAAAATCTCTTATCAACTAAAGTCTCATCCCAACACTTTCATATACCTCCAATGATAACTAAAACACGCGGTAAGCCATAACCATTTCTCAGGTCAACCATTCATGAAGCCACTTCTCCTTGGCAATGACCATAGCAATTTTTCGAGCCGAACCTCGATATTATCCTTCCAACATGATGAAGTCGAATCCGTTCGTATTCATTAATGATCTCAACGATCCTCTCTAATCCAACACACCACTCTGGTGACATGACACATCAATATAGGTCTAAGCCACAACTTGCATAATACGTGCACCAATAAGCAACGGTCCGAACATACTCAAATCATGAAAATGACTCAAATGAAAGAGTTGTACCTCAAGCTCACCAGAACCATCACAACACAAGGCTGAGAACCCGTTTCACATCAAAGAAATAGAACACATGAATCTAACCCAAAAAGTCATATCTCCACGTAGCCTCGCTACAATGCGCGATCATATCCAAACACTGTTCCACATGAAACACCTCAAGTCATTATGCTCAAAATCGACAGTCACGTACAATTTGATGTCTGGAATCAAAGCAAGTCATTACACCCACGGTGAAAACAAATAGCATATACCACACAAACCCAATAGGACATCATCGATACGCCATCCACCGAGCAACACCAAATTACTTTTTCCACTCGACTTCCACTATGAGACCCCAAATGAACTGCACCATATGTGCCTATAACCAACAAATCACAGCACCTCGCAACACAAAAAGGTAACTCATTGATCTCACGAGATTATTAATAAGCTCAATAACAGTCGAATCAACACATCCATCAACAATACAATTCGGAGCCAACCAAGCGTCAGTTAGAACACGCATCCACATTAGCCTGCCAACGAACTTCTTATCAAGGACACTTGAAGCTGCTCCTTCCACTCCCATAACTCTGCCGGTGCCATACGATACGGTGCCCGACATCAACTCGATATCGAAATCAACAACCCTGTCCGGCGACATGCCGGCCACAAGAAGCATATCCGAGAAGTCCCTCACCACCGGAACCGAATCAATATGAGGAGCCTCAGCATTGACACTCATCACAAGAGCCCAAATAAGAAAGGCAAATCCTTCCCAGTCGTTCGCTGGGTCTTCAAAATATAAAAATCCCTAATAGGACATAATCTGTCGCACCTCGCCACTCAATCCATTGCATTCCCGGCATGGCCAACATCGCCGCCTTGGCGCAATAGTCCAGAATGACACAACACGAAGACAACCAGTATGAACCCAATATCACTTCCAAATCCAACATACCGAGCATAAAAGGTCTGCTCGGGTCTCCAGACCCCGATAGTCACTAAATCGCTGATACACGCGACTTACCACAACAATATAGCCAGAACATGAGAACTCCAGTCTCCAACCCATATAGCACACAAATCACCATACCTGATCCCCAAATTCCGCAGTTCGAATACATATCACACCTCAAGTACCCAATCATTCCACAAAAGATATCCTAAAATTCCCCTGTGCCATCAAGCAAACTTGAATATCGGCAGTCGATCTAACAAGAAAGCACCACAGTACTACCGAAGTACTATCAACTTAATCACATTGCCTTTTCTGAAACATATACCCTCGTCAAATCACTATGATTAGCAATACCATTTCCTTAATCATTTGAAGATCATTCACCCTAATAATCTGAAGCTCATTTCTCTAAGCACCTAAAACTGCCCGTGCTGCCTAAGAATTTTATGACTTTCCATTCAGAACTGAACCGTAACCTTACACACGCAAATCTCGATCCTCCACAATTATAGGAACTTCATCTCCCTTCCAAGCCACAAATATCTACGTACTTAACTAGTCAAGAACTTTCCATTGGTCCCACCTAGAAGAAGATCACTATACATCCCATGCTCCGCATGCCCATAGAAAATATACATCTCCAAACCGCGGTAAAAACCATCAAGAACTCTCCGAGTTCCCCTTGCACAAATTAGACCTGCCAGGACTGAATCCCTCTAACTCGACCAAGCTAAGCAAGCCTTCAAAACGTACGAGCATTGCCGCAAAATACCTGTAAGAACTCATTACCTCGAACACACACGAGGAACAAATCATATCCTTACCATACCGGTCAGGTCTACTACCAAGCTACCCCATCTATCTAAATTTCCTTTTGATTCATCTTCAACTTGATATTTTTTTTACTGTAGCACCACAATTCCTCAACTCAGACTCACCATACGAAACCAAGCATAAAGCCACACCGTCTAAAGCTCGTAAGTCGCTGAATACTTTCTTAAACATTCTCAAAAGTACCACATTCCAAAATACTTTACTCTGAAGATCTCCCTGCGAATCTAAATCTGTTAGCTTTTTCCAATGGAGACTTAGTTTCTAATCACATATATAACTTTAAGATACCCAATTGTTACATGTAGAATTTTGAACACATTAGAACCATTCTCGAGAGTCATTTACTCTATTTAAACTGCAATTAGCCTGATCAAACGAACAGAACCACATGTGCCTCATTAGCACTCTGACACCGCAGGACATGACCTCATCCCAATACAAACAAGCATCTTCCTACTCTATGCACCGAGCATTCTTTATCAACAACAACTTAAGACATCCTGTGATTCTCACACACCTACGAAGCACCATATAACCTTCGTCAAAATTTTCCTTCACTCGAGCCATCCTCGACCTCAATCTCCGTAAGCCATAACTAACTCACCAACACGCCTCGAACTGGAACCAACATAGCACTAACCGTGCAATCAACTTAATCAATAGCAAACTCTCCCACTTGGCTCGAAGCCATAGATCAAAACACACCCAATAACCCGCTACCGGGTGTATAATACCTGCATCTGCACATTTGCGATATCGCATGCGAAGCCTGCAGGCCTGCTATGCTCAGCTGTAATTTCTGCAATTTTTCTTAAGTTCAAACCTTCCCGATTCACATCTGAAACACACCCGAGCCATCGGGGCTCCTAATCAAACACACGTACTAACTCAATAACATCATACGGACTTATTCGTGCGATCAAAACGCCAAAATAATATCATTATCAACAAATTAAACCTCAAAATCAAAGCATTTTTCTCAAACTTCATCAAGTATCAAATTTAGCAATTTAAGTCCAAATCACGTCAAACGACATCTGTTTTTCACCAAATTTTACAAAAACATCTTAAATCATATATAAGACCTGTACCGGGCGCCGAAACGAAAATACGGGCCCGATACCAATACGTTCTAATCAAATTTCATTTCAAATTTCCTTAAACAATTTCAGAAAATAATTTCCTTTAAAAATTTATTTCTCGGGCTCGGGACCTCGGAATTCGATTCCGGGCATACGTCCAAGTCCCATATTTTCCTACGGACCCGCCACGACCGTCAAATTACAGGTCCGGATCCGTTTATCCAAAATGTTGATCGAAGTCAAATTAACTCATATTATAATCAAAACTTATCATTTTTCACAAATTTTCATATTTAAGATTTCCGGCTACGTGCCCGGACTGTGCATGCAAATCGAGGTGACTCTAAATGAGGTTTTTAAGGCCTCAGAGTCATAGAATTTAATTTAAAACAAGTGATGACCGTTTGGGTCATCACATTTCCCCCATGAAAATCTTTGATTTTAGGTTGAAATCATGTTAAAAGATATTAATGATTGAAAGAAATGAGTAAAAACTAACTGTACAATCGATTTGGAAGAAGACTTGTTCTTGGAAAATCGCCCAAAGGAGTTGTGTTTTGAAAAAGATGTGAAAATGACTTAAAATCGGCTAAATATAGAAAAATGCAGGTCTCAGTTATGGAAAATGCGAACAGGGGTTCGCAAAATTGCGAACAGGGGTTCGCAAATTGCGAACCCCGATCTGGTGATGTGGGAATTGCGAAAAATAGTTCGCATTTGCGATCACTTTAAAATTCCTGGGCTTCGCAATTGCGATCAATAATGTCGCATTTGCGACTGGCCCTTCTTCGCATTTGCGATCACGCTGCACAGTCCCCGCATTTGCGATGCAAGGCTCGCATTTACGAGACCTGCTTCGCAAATGCAAAGCCTGCAGATCAGAAATACCAGCAATTTTTCAAAGTTCAAAAATGCACTCGTGGCCTATCCAAAACTCACCCGAGCCTTCGGAGTTTCAAACCAAATATACACACAACCTCAAAAACATCCTACGGACTTATTCATGCGATCAAATCGCCAAAATAACATCATAAACATCGAATTAAACCTCAAAATCCATGAGTTCTTTTAAACTTCTTAAAACATCAAATTTTCCAATTTAGGTTTGAATCACGCCAAACGATATCCGTTTTTCACCAAATTTCACAAAAAATAACTTAAACCATATATAAAACCTGTACCGGATGCTGAAATCAAAATACGGGCCCGATACCATCAGGTTCTAATCAAATTTCATTTCAAAACCTTATAAACAATTTCAGAAAACAATTTATTTCAAAAATTCATTTCTTGGGTCCGGGTCCGTTTACCCAAAACGTTGACCAAAGTAAAATTAATTCATTTTATAGTCAAAACTTATCATTTTTCACACAATTTCTCATTTAAGATTTCCGGCTATGTGCCGGGACTGTGCACGCAAATCAAGGTGACTCTAAATGAGGTTTTCAAGGCCTTGGAGTCATAGAATTTAATTTAAAACAAGTGATGACCCAACCAGACAACTATCGATAACTATTTCAGTTCTACCATTCAAGAAGTGTACATTAAATCAAATATGGATAGCATGAGTGTAAAAAATCAGATTTTTGAATTGACAAAGACGTTAAGAGAGTATGTACTTGGGTTTAACATTCTTGTAACACCAACTGGGTTTTCGTGGATTATGTTCTTATGCAAATCAATATAAAAGATGCATGGCATTGGGTGTTGGGTGTTTTATCTTTTCATGATGGGTGTGTATATATATATGACTCAATAAGATCCTCAAGACATGATGTTGTAGTTCATAAAGCTTTAAACTCATTTGCTGTAATGATACCATTGTTGCTCAACACTACTACATTTTATAAGCAAAGAAGTGGCACTGCGGTGGATAAACCACATTATTTGGAAAAACAGGATCTAAGTGATCCATTTGTTGTTATTTCAGTCGATAACTTGCCTCAACAGGAAAAAGCGTAAGTGTTTTCCTATGTTTATCTTACTCCTTTATATTACTTCAGATTTTAATCCTTTATTGTTTTATCTTATTCTTTCTTAATATGTGTTTTAATGTAGTGATTGTGGTATATATTGTTCTGCATTTGCAGAGTATTTCATTGAAGGGAAAAAGATACCAGTTGACAAGAACATGTTTGATCCTACACATCTTCGATTCAGATACGCAACATTATTATATAATTATGGTAAGAAGAAGCAGGTGGAATATCTGGTTAGTGAAGATAAGGCCACTAGAAGACTAGATAAACCTTCTATTTCATAAAGGCGCAAGATAAAGACAAAGCAATAGTTTTTTCTTCTTAGTTGTAATTGGCTACATATTTTTTATTGAAATGCAGATTAATATACTGTATATTATGCTGGAATTAAAGACTACAAATTTTTTGTTTCTTGTATATTTGGCTGCAGATCCATCATTTTAAAATATTTTTTCCAGTATTGCTCCCTAGATATTATGCTGGAAATGCTACTTATGAAGGCATACAAGCCAGTATATTACACTCGAGATACAAATTGTTAAACCATAATCTCCAGTATTTAATACTGAACTTGAAAAGTCTAGAATTTTTTACTCGAAATTAGTCCAATTTTGGTTACTCCCTATATATGATGCAAATGCTACTTATGAAGGTATATAAGCCAGTATATTATAGAGGAGAAGTGGAAAATAGTGGAAACTTGGTATCCAGAACAATTTACTGAATTAAATAATTTAATATTTTATTTCCTGTATTTTACACTGGAGGTATATATTGCTAAACTACTGTGTCCTGTATTTAATTCTGGACGTGAATACATATTTTTCACCTTAAATTAGTCCAAATTTTGATTACTCCCTATAAAATATGCTGGAAATACTACTTATGTAGGGATATTAGCCAGTATTTTATAATGGAGAAGTTAAAAATTATCACGACCCTAACCCCGAACCCGGTCATGATGGCGCCTCTCGTGAAGACAAGGCCAGCCAGACCAATACTGCTCTTTAAGCAGTTAATTACCATAAACAGTTTTAAAGCATGATTTAATAGCAATAAATTTGCGGAAACATAGAACCATCCCGACACAACCCAATCCGGGGTGTCACAAGTCATGAGCATCTATTAGAGTATAAATACAATTACAAGGTCTGAAATATAAAAAACAGGACTGATGAACGAAAAAAAGAAGAGAAAAGCGATGCTGCGAACACAGACAGCCACCTCGCTAAACTCCGATAACCCCGCCTCCAATCAGCCAAAAATACGCTACTGGGTGTATAAACACCTGCATCAGCACACAAGATGCATGGAGTAAAGTGAGTACTCCAACTCAGTAAGTAATAAAGGTAAATAACAACTGAGCAGTAAAAAATCACGTAAAACAAACCAACATGTTGTATAGAAGCAGTGTAAAACCCTTTGAGAAAAACAGTGAAGCTGTGAAATCTTTAGAAACATCTTAGCTCAGTTTAAACCTCTTTTGAAAATGAATTTTTCAGTAATTACGCAAATGAATGCAAAACAGTTAGTGCCGATAAGCACAGAAAATTCGCCCTTCGAGCACAAATACCATAGTGTAACAAGTAAAATGACAAGTAAATATGAAAGATGAACACATAAAGGTTCGCCCCTCGGAAAATATCTCAGAACAGAACCAGCCCCTCGAGCTCACTCTCATAATAGTATCAGCCCCTCGGGCTCACAATCAGAACAATATCAGCCCCTCGGGATCACTCTCAGAACAATATCTCACTCTGGGTGTGCAGACTCCTGAGGGCCCCTTACGGCCCAAGCGCTATATCAAACCACCTAGTGGCATCAACTCTCGACCTCACATCACTCAAGCCACCTCGTGGCATATAAATGTATCTCAGGCCCTCAGCCTCATATCATTCAATGTATCTCAGGCCCTCGGCCTCATATCACTCAGAGATTTCCTCACATTTGGCCCTCAACCACACTCAATCAGAAAATCATCACAAGCCCCTCGGGCATTAAGAAAACAGTAGTTCTCAGCCCAAAACATCATTTAAAATATCATTTTCTTTAGGTGACCCAATTTAGATTTCAACACATATTCTTCACTTGTAAACGAGATCTTCTAATAGACAACATAAGGATCACACAACCTTAGAACACTCCGCAGGAGATAACCCACCTGCTTTGCCTCCAACTAACATTTCTGTAGACCTTCCACCGTCACAAGCATTACGCAGTCACTTTATCTTCCTGAGTCTAAACTCACACCGCAACATGAAATTTACTTCACTCCCAACTGGGAAACATGAAAAGATTCTTCACACACCCATAACTCGGGGCTATACCTCGAATCAAGATGGAATTCGAGCACCTAATATTTCTTCTATCCTCAAGCAGACCCTTCTCATCGCTTCCAAATCATATGGATACATCACGCAGTACTAACATACTCATCAGACAAATCATCCAGCTGTCATTTCCACTAATAGGGACACTACCGAACATATAAGTTCAAAAACACTTGCTCACACAATCAGCACCTCGGTGCTCAAGCTATAGGCAAAAATCCAGCCTCAAGTCCTCCAGACTGACCCAACATAAACTCACAGGGATCACATCTCGCCCCTCGAGGGGATCATAAGCCATCGATGCACATCTGATACTAAGCACTCATGCGCACATACGAACGCGTGGAAGGAATTTTAAGAGTTACTTTTCAAGCTGAATCAAAGGACGCACGATAAGAATTCAAGAATATGAAGTTTTCCTAAAGGTTCTACAGCCTCTCGAGGATAAATATAGACGTCTCCGTACCGATCCGCGAGACTCTACTAAACCTGCTCATGACTCGTGAGACCTATGTAACCTAGGCTCTGATACCAACTTGTCACGACCCTAACCCTGAACCGGGTCGTGATGGCGCCTCTCATGAAGACAAGGCCAGCTAGACCAATACATCACACCTCTTTAAGCAGTTAATTACCATAAACAGTTTTAAAGCATAATTTAATAGTAATAAATTCGCGGAAACATAGATAATAATAATAGAACAATCCCGACATAGCCCAAACCAGGGTGTCACAAGTCATGAGCATCTATTAGAGTATAAATACAACTACAAGGTCTGAAATATACAAAACAGGACTGATGAACGAAAAAAAGAGAAAAGCGGTGCTGCGAACTGACAGCCACCTCGCTAAACTCCGATAACCCTGCCTCCAATCAGCCAAAAACCCGCTACCGGGTGTATAATACCTGCATCTGCACACAAGGTGCAGGGAGTAAAGTGAGTACTCCAACTCAGTAAGTAATAAAGATAAATAACAACTGAGCAGTAAGAAATCAGGTAAAGCAAACCAACATGCTGTATAGAAGCAGTGTAAAACCTTTTGAGAAAAACAGTGAAACTGTGAAATCTTTAGAAACATCTTAGCTCAGTTTAAACCTCTTTTGAAAATGAAATTTTCAGTAATTACGCAAATGAATGCAAAACATTTAGTGTCGATAAGCACAGAAAATCCGCCCCTCGGGCATAAATACCTTAGTGTAACAAGTAAAATGACAAGTAAATATGAAAGATGAACACATAAAGGTTCGCCCCTCGGGCAATATCTCATAATAGAACCAGCCCCTCGGGCTCACTCTCAGAATAGTATCAGCCCCTCGGGCTCACTCTCAGAATAATTTCAGCCCCTCGGGCTCACTCTCAGAACAATATCAACCCCTCGGGCTCACTCTCAGATCATAATCTCAGCCCCTCGGGCTCACTCTAAGATCACAATGGGTACCCGCGCTCACTGTGGGTGTGCGGACTCCGAAGGGGCCCCTTACGGCCCAAGCGCTATATCAAGCCACCTCGTGGCGTATAAATGTATCTCAGGCCCTCGACCTCATATCACTCAGTGTATCTTAGGCCCTCGGCCTCATATCACTCAGTGTATTCAGGCCCTCGGCCTCATATCACTCAGAGATTTCCTCACATCTGGCCCTCGGCCACACTCAGTCAGAAAATCATCACAAGCCCCTCGGGTATTAGTAAAACAGTAGTTCTCATCCCAAAACATCATTTAAATTATCATTTAAGTCTCAAAATTGAGTAAGAGTGGCTGAGTTGTAAAACAGTGGAAACCAGCATGATTGAGTTAAAGTAATAAGTCAAAACAACGAGGAAACAGTGATAATAATCCCCGAAGGATTCAAATAGTTGGCACGAAGCCCAAATATGGCAATCAGCCCAAATCATGATGATAATAAGTAAGTTTCAGTCAAATACGCGGTAAATTCATCAATCGGGATGGACCAAGTCACAATCCTCAACAGTGCTCTACCCCACGCTTGCTATCCGGCATGCAAGTCACCTCAACATGGCACTACGATGTGCAATCCGGGGTTTCAAACCCTCAGAATATAATTACAATCATTACTCACCTCGAACCGGCGAAATCTCTAGCTCGCGATGCCTTTGCCTCTCGAATCGGCCTCCACGCGCATCGAATCTATCCAAAATCAGAACGAACGCGTCATAATATGTTAAGGGAACAAAGTCCAAGCAAAAACAATCAAAAATATCAAAAATCCTGAAATTAGCAAAACCCGAGCCCCGGGCGCACTTCTCGAAACTTAGAAATTTTTATATCAACGGGTTTCGTATCTTCTCACGAGTTCATACATACCAAAAGTTCTCAAATCCGACCTCAAATGATCCTTCAAATCCCAATTCAAAAGTTCAAAATTTCAAGCCCTAGTTCTTCCATTTTTGTTCAAGTTTCCATGAATTTCTAGATAGATTTCACAATAGAATCACGTTTTAGGTTCAAAAATCTTACCTCCAATCAATTCTCCTTTAATCCCTCTTTAATTACCTTCAAAAAGCTCTCAAAATGCTCAGCTATGGAGAAAAGATGACTCAAAATTGCGGATGAAATGTTTTATAAACTTTCTGCCCAGTTCTGATATCTCTTCATCGCGATCGCGGCCCAAGCCTCGCGATCATGAAGAGCAAAATTCAAGGCTCCAAAAATACGCTACACGAACGCGACATGAGCACTACGAACGCGATGCTTCCATTTTCCAAACTATGCAAACGTGAAACCTATAGCGCGAACGTGAAGAGCAATTCTAGTGGACCCCCAAATCCTTATACGCGAATGCGGGACACTTTATGCGAACGCGAAGAACAAACATCTAACCTTCCGCGAACGCGAACCCTCAAACGCGAACACGAAGGGCAAATTTCCTGCCTTCCAAATTCCTCCTACGCGATCGCGAAGGCTTAAATGTCTGCAACACCTAAACTGAAAATCTGCAACTTTTCAACTTAGAAAATGGTCCGATTGACCACCCGAAACTCACCCGAAGCCCCCGGGACCTCAACCAAAAGCACCAACACATCCTAAAACCTCATTCAAACTTGCTCCAATCATCAAAACACCTCAAACAACACCAAACCCACCAATTCACATTGAATTCAAGCCTAAGTTTTCTAAAAACTTCCGAAACATGCTTTTGATAAAAAACCCAACCAAACCACGTCCGAATGACCTGAAAGTTTACACACATATCCAAAATGACATAACGAAACTACATCAACTCTCGAAATTCCATTACGAACCTCGGATCAAAATCTCACATACCAACTGGAAATCGCCAAAATATTAACTTCGCTAATTCAAGCCTAATTCTACTCCGGACCTCCAAAACCAATTCCGATCACGCTCCTAAGTCACAAATCACCTCCCGAAGCTAACCGAAAACGCTCCTAAGTCACAAATCACCTCCCGAAGCTAACCGAACCATCAGAACTTACATTCGAGCCCTCTAACACATAAGTCAATATCCGGTTGACTTTTTCCAACTTAAGCCTTCTTAAAAGAGACTAAGTATCTCATTTCTTACCAAATCCTCTTCGAACGCAAACTAATCAATTTGATCACATGAAACACGGATAACGAAATATAAAGAAGCAAAAATGGGAAAAACGGAGTGGTAACTCATGAGACGACTGACCGGCTCGTCACAAAAATAGTGGAAACTTGGTATCTAGAACAATTTACTGGATTAAATAATTTTTCAATCAAAATATTTTCTATCGAGATTTCTTTCTATATATAAAATATTGCCTTTTCTTACGATAAAAATTTCTCATATCGAATTCAAAGTGCCATGGTGTTATTACTTAGTATTCATATGGCGAAGGCATAGTTTTCTTTTTTCTCTCAAATAAAAATCTCATTGGCGGCAAGCGTGAGGGAATGCTAGACGTTTGGTAATTTCTCCTCTGACCAGGAGAAAAGATCCCATTGAAGCGACTAATCTCATGCATATTGTATGGACAAGTGGTAGCACAAATTGCATAGTATCCTTTCCTTCTTACACGCGAGTTTGGGAGAGTGAAACTGTTGCTTTTGTCACGTCACCATTTAGGGTGGTATTAAATTCATTTCAAATAAAAATAAGGAGGACATAGGTAGGCCATAAAGTTAATGTGTGTAAATGATTTTTCAGAAAAAATTTAATTATTCATGTATTTTCTCAAAAGAAAAACATGTTGTTGGAAATTCCGCAATTGAGCACAAAAAAAAGAAAAAGAAGGAAAACCTTGTCTTCCTCCCCACGCAGTCCAAAATAAACAATCATCAAAGAGAGAAAAGACCGAAAGAAGAAGAAAGATAGAAAGGAAGGAGAAAAAATCAACCGCTTTGGCCTTTGCGGTTGTCCAAAGCCATCCATCTCAGGTTTATAGACAACTCCTATTTCCCTTCCGATCCTCAGCTCTTTCACTGAAGCCGCCATTCAATTCACACATAATTACACACATACGTGCCGCATATTATTTCACACAGTTCTAGGGTTTGATTGTTTATATTTAGCTACAAAATTTCAGTACAAATGAAACCAATACGGCTTCCCGAACCTCCGGCAAGTCCACGAAGAATGGGCGGTGTGCCGGATATATTCGAAGGCGGAGTACATGGCGTGATTAGACGAGCTGTTATCATCGGCACTGGTTTTCCTGCTTCTGAGAACCAAAGTATTGGCTTGGTTCAAGCTCTCGGACTCTCCGACAAACACACTTTATATGTGAGTTCTTTTTCCCTTTTTTTCTAATAGAATTTTCAATTTGTATGTTTTTTCGTCGTCCTATTTGAGTTCAGTTGGCAGAAAGTACTCATGTTTAGTATAGATGGTGAAGATGCTGCCGATTGTTGACCATTAGTGGTTTTGTACACAGAGGATCGATGAAATTGCAGGAAACTCAAACTGTGTTAAATAGGAAAATACTTTTGTGTCATAGATGGAAATGTGCATGAGTGAAGTAACGAGTGCCTTCCTGACTCTTACATGGACCTAATGAAATTGAATTAGGAGAATGAATGCAATTTAGAGTTGCCCAGGGCTTTGGTCTAGTGGTAAGAGTGGAGTTCGTAGTGTGTGGGTAGGCTCATGTCACAGGTTTGAACCAGACAAAGCCCAGTCTTTAAGTGGAGATGGGAGGAGTGGCGGACTCATTATCTACCAAGTGTCGAACTGTGTACCACGAGCCTCGTGGATTTCTTGGAAGTTAAGAAGAGAATGATATAGTGTTGCTGGACTATTATGGTATGTGCTTGCTGATATGTGGCAATTATTTTAGACACGGATGTGTTGTAGCATAGGGGATAAAAGTGGCAATGGAGAAAATTATGAAATGTTTGGATGGTATCCAATGCATAGAAATAGGAGTCTTAGGGAAATTTAAAGATTAGGGCTGACAAAGGTATATTCTGAAAGGGTTCTTTCAGAATTTATAGGGTAAAAAAGTCAAAATGTGAAATGATAGTGGTTGCGGAATTGAAGTGTTGTATCTTGAGACTCTGGAGAGTGAGATTGTATTAACCGTGGTTAATATTTCCTTAACTGGTAAAAAGGTTGATAACTTTTTACTGTTTTGCCTATAGACTCTGCTTGGGGCTTAGGATCTTATTGCCGTTGTTTTTAAGTTACCATTTTCTTTTTCAAATCCTAGTACATTGAACTAGGACTACAGGCCTGTTCACTTGTAACCTTTTTTGCTTACCCTTTTTTTATAATATAAGAGGAAAACAAAGCGGAAGTATTGACCAGTGCCCCTAGCATGCTTTTTTATTTTGCCTACCCTGATTTGCTTCTTGGTTACTTGGCCATTGATTTGATCCTTCTACAGAGTCTAGAAGCTCGTGCATTAGGTAACGATTTGCGCAATTTGCGTCATTTTCTTGTCAAACAGTGTTATCTAAGGCGTAAGGCGAAAAACGCAGAAAAGCTCTAAGGTTCGTTGGGGAATAAAGTGTGGGCTTTATGAAGAAAGGTGCAAATAGAGAAAAAAAATACAAATATGTATGTATAGTCTAAGACTAATAATTACAAGCATGAATAACAACTATATGGACATATATATGAAATTTCCACAATAAATGCAAATTTCTCTGATATCATTTGAGAATACAAACTCTTGTTGTACCCCAAAATGGATTGTTAGAATCAAATTACGGTAAAGTAAAATGGCAATTGCTTAGTGTTGACATTGGCAACAAAAAGTATGCCTTAGAGCCTTGATGACAACACTGAAGAGCCCGCTAAGCGAGGCGAAAATCTCTAACATCTTTTGCCCCTCGCTTCACGGCTTAAGCGATTCTTTGACAACACCATCAAAAATCAATTCAAAGGACACGAATTTAGCAACATACTAAGAAAACGTACTTATGGGCCCCACTTTCTCTTCCAAAAACTAAGTGGTTATCTGTTAGTTTTGAACTGATAGCTTTGTCAAATATAACCACAATAAATTCGTATACAAGAATGTGTCCATGAGGCTCTGGATATGGTATTTTATGAGTTTCATAGTAACTCAGATGAGATTAGATCCTGCATAGTTAACCAACAAAGAAAAGGATAAAGAAAAAAGAAGGAAGTTTCCATGCTTCTGGCAAGTTATGCTTTCCATGCAATTCATGTAAACAGTACACAATCTATAATCTTAGGCACAAGATGTTAAAACAAGAAAGCACACAGAACCTTATCAACCATTTAATAGTTGCATAAATATGTTATATGGTTTTTTTTAATCAAATCAAAGCTCAACAATTTGTGGTGTTCATGTTGCTCTGACAAATGATGTCAGGAATTTGACTTGTGCTGTTTTGGAATCCATGTTACTCTAAAGGATGCTTGTATGTAACGGGCTGTGTTTCGCTCTTTCATTTTTTTCTCCGGTGTCCACACGCCCACCAAATTTGTTTTTTTG
>MU761626.1:13505-44898 GCA_026770625.1 Nicotiana glauca | reverse complement strand
ATAACTCCAAAGGGATTTTATTTATGATTGGGAAAGGTTCATTTTGAATCGTGCTCATCCTGCACATTTATTAAAAGTGATTAAAACTCATATTATTTGACTCAAAAACAAAATATTTATTCAAAGAGAATTTTTCATCATTTTTTCTTCAAAAGAATCCTTGTTTGTGAACTCAACCTTTCACTACTTCATTCAAAGATTTCAGGGCTATTATTATTTAAATGAAATGACTTCCAAAAGTGGTCATTTTTGCGCAAACAGCCTTCCGGCGTCCTTTCGGAACATTCGGCTATTTTCAAAAACGGCATCACTTTGATTTATTAAAAATTTGACATTTTTTGGTTTTTTTTTTTTTTTTTTGAATTTGAAAAGGGGTGGTTGGACCCGTCACGGGTTGCCTACGTATCTCGCCTAGTGTTGAGAATCAAACCAGCGTAGTTCGGTCAGATTATTTTAGACCAACCACTTTTAATTTTTTTTGGCAAAATTGAATATCCAAACTATTTTTGAAGAAAAGATTTTCTATTTTTTATTGACAAATCCAATTATATTTTAGTTTTTTGATAATAACAAATAATAATAATTTTTTTTATTTCCATAACCCAAAACATGATTTCTAAAATCAACAATTTTCTTATTTATAAATCCACCAAATTTCGATAGAATTTCGACAGTATTTGAATATCGGTTTTTCTCCTAAAATCAACAATTGTTATTTTCTCTATTTTTTTCTCACTTTTTCCTAGCCAGTCAACATGATGGCCCGAGACAAATAAATGCAACATATAATCATGCTGGTCTTTTCATATTCAGGTCACCTGTCCTAGACAGACCCAACCCCTGTGTTGAGTCCCCTAAGTCAGATACGATGCAAATAATCGTCCTAATTCTAGGCTCAATATCCTGGTTTTATTGGTTCTAGACTGTGTACCCAAGCGGACAACTCGGATCGAGGAGGGGGCTACATGTCGGGGACCCGCGGGATCGTCCGACTTTGTAATTTGTCCGGCCTCTTTTATTATTTGGGTATGACTTAACAAAAAATGGAGTCTCAACCAGTAAGCACATCCCCGGGGGTAAGAAGAGAAGGGTTTTCGGCACAATTTTTATATATAGTTCACTTAATATCAAAGCAGTAAACATATAGCACATTGATCAAAGCACATAATGAAATTAGATATAAACAAAAATAACAATTTAACTGAGCTCGAATTCTTAAACCCTGAACCAAAGTTCTGAGTTTCTTATCCCCAACAGAGTCGCCAGAGCTGTCACACCTCCTTTTTCTTTTTCTTTTTACTATTATTGTACCGCTTATTAATATTACAGCCCGGGAAGGGATATAATAATAAAAAGGGAAGGAGTTTTTCCAATTAAAGGACAGTCAGAACGGAATTTATTTATTAAAATTCAGAGTCGCCACTTGGCAAAATGATGGTGTCCCAAGTCACCGATGTAATCCCAAACCGAGGAAATTATGACTCTGTTACAGTCTGCGAATCAGAAATCCGGATAAGGAATTCTGTTAACCCGGGAGAAGGTGTTAGGCACTCCCGGATTCCGTGGTTCTAGCACGGTCGCTCAACTGTTGTTTTTGTTTTTATCTGATTTTATATGCTTCATTTTTTATGCACTATTAACGTCCCACTTTGTCATTTTTAAGAATTTACGACGTCGTGAAAACGCATTTCGAGTCACACCGTACCAGTACGCCTGTGACTTTAGTGCATTTCAACTTCGCCGGGATTTTAGATTTGGGTCACATAAATGTACACCCGTATTAGGAAGGTAATATTATTAATCGCGCCTAAAGTATCTACGTCTTTATTAACTTTGGGAGAGACCGTGAAATTCGCTAAACGGTCCTTCCTAATCTAGAGTTTTTATGTTAAGACTTATTTGGGGGCCTCGTGTATTTTCACATTTGTAACGAGGCTCATCCCTTATTTTTTAAAAGGGTTAATCCTATTTGTGCACTATATTTTCTATTTCTGTTTTTCCTTCCTAATATAACTGTTATCAAATTAATTTTATAGCATTGTGTATAAGAGTCCAGGCCATATTCTATCGCTGGGCCTGGACTTCAGACTGGTTCAATAAGCTGCAGCCAAATACAACTGGGTCTCTAAAGCCCAGTGTGCGTTTCTTTTTCTGTATATAGGCTTAATTGCCATTTCTTTTTTATCAGGGCCTGAATTCATAATTGGGCCCAAATCCTTCACATTCAAGGCTAAACAGGAAACTAATTATCGTTTTAACAACACTTAATAATTGTAACAATTAACAGTTTCTACAAACATCAATCTGTATTTAATCACTGCTGATTAATTCAGGTTCTTAACATAGCATTTTATATCGGTATTATTATTCAACTGGCAGAATCCGTTATTCAGAATGACACTAATTGTAGAATCATTTCTATCATTTTCACTTAACCAGAGAAAACGGTACTATAGTTTTAATTAAACATGTTCGAATTACTATTATTAAGTTGCAGAATCTCAAAACGAATTTTATAGCTAAATCAACTTAAGTATTTACAAACAGTAACACAGTCTGAATTATGAAACTACTTATACTTTTACAATTAAATGATCCAGATTCGAAACTGAATTAATAGAATATCCAAGTATTACTACTCCACATCTGATTTATAATAGTTTTCAAATCCAAGTGTTTTAACTACGTTTGAACCAGTTTTAGCCTCAGATTTAAGTGATCTAGCTTATTTTATCCTATCATTTATATCACTACTGCTATTACCAAATTAAAGCATACATCCAATCCACTAATTATTACAATCAAGTCCTAAATGAATTACAAGGATCTAAGTACTTTTAAACTATATAATGAAATAATAAACACACGACTGATTTAGCTAAGCATGATATTCGTTTTATTTCTCCAATCAGCAGCTCAATTACAGCATCCAGGGCATAGTAATGTACCTGGTTCAAGTAACAATTGATGAGTCTAGAGTTGGAGAAGAAGGAAAATCAGCAACAGCACAATGATATAGCAACAACAACAGGAATGAATCAACACAGCAAAATCCCAAAATCCAGCAAATAAACCAGCAGATAAACCCGAGCAAATTGTAAACCCAGCAAAGTCGAAGTAAACCGGTAGAGAAACGACCAGCAGAGATTCCCAAAGTAATACTCGAATTAACAGCTAAGTAGAAGACTAGTAGCACTTCAGTATATAAGTTTCAGAACTTTGATAGTTCTGAATTTTCGAACTTATCTATAAATTTTCCAATCTCTAAATTTCTATACTTTCTCCAATTTTCGAACCCCTCAAATTCTGAACCCTAAATTTCTGAACCCTGAACTTAGGCCTGAAACAGCCTATTTATAGAGTGAATTGGGAGGGAAATTTGAATTAATTATTCAGATTTCCTACCCCCTAATCTTTTCAATTATTTCAGTTAAGTATAGGGTGTTTTTAATAAAAATGCACTTGAACCCCTGCTAGAAGGTTACAGGTTATTCTTTACTATTCTATTGGGCAGAAATGACTTAGCTGCCCTCACTTGCTAAGAATTATTACCTATCTACCTTTTAACTATGTCTAGTTCACCCCTTATTATTCACATATTTACAGTAAAACCAGGCCTCATTGTCATTTATGCCCTCATTACTTCTATATTATTCTCAGAAATACCAATTCCCATTCCCCTTTTACCCCTTATACTTATATATATTCACCCGACCTGCCCTTAGGTCTGTTAAGACCTGGGGTGTTCAGCCTTGTATTAAAAATATAACCACTAACTAAACTTTATTTTTTAACCAATTTTTAGACTTAAGTGAGATTTACAGAACTAACCACTTTCAGAAATAGCCACAAATGGCCTTAACAGTCAAATTTCACACTGTTGCAACAATAGCCCATATCATTTGCACATATAACCCTATTGTAACTCAGTGTTCAAAGTTCAGAAAAACCACACGTATAAATCATATTGCAAAACTAACCAGTTTCATGCATTTTGCAAATATAACCCTAATTTCAACTAATTTTAACTAATCAGAATTCAGAGAGACAATAGATAATGGTCGAATCCTAATCAATCAAATCTTTAGTCGAAACAGGTTCTATTACACATAAACAATCAAGCAGCTAATTAGCATGTGATTTAACCGGATAGTTTTAACTAAAACTAACAGAATATTTAATCATGGACGAGCAAACATTCAGGTTTTCGTGGAAGAGCAGAAAGAGTCGAACATATAACAGACCCCAAACAAATTAACAATTAAAATAAAAAAAAGAGAAGGAGTAGAGGATTTGAGACACAAAAATTCAAAAAGGGTCAGGACTTAGCTTTCGTATTTTTCATTTTGTTCTTTTCTATTTTTTTTTTTTTTTTCTTCATCTTCTTTCATTGTCCTCTTTTTTTCTTGATTTTCTTTTTGGTTTAACTCGTTTTCCCTTCTGGTTCTTGATTTTTCGGTGATTCAGAGACTTTGAGTCTCTTTTTTTTACAGTAGATCTTCCAGACAGACTCTGGGAGTCTGGTTTGGATGTGAAAGGATGCATTTGGAGACTAGGGTTGTGGTTTTAAAGGTTTTGGATTTGGATGTCCGCCGGAGTAAGGTTCCGGCGAGACATTTTTGAAGATTCGAGGAGTATGGCTAATATTTGAAGGACGAGACTCAGGTAGGGTGAAAGAGGAGTCTCTGGTGGTTATGGGGTGTAAATATGGGAGGCTGGTTCATACTTGGGTGATCGCCGGCTAGGGTTCCGGCGGCGGAACTTCAAGAACCTTGGCGGAAAGCGTTTGATATTTGGGTGAGGTTAAGGGTAGACTAGTGTAAAGGGAAGAGGGGTGTTCAGGGGAGGTGGCCTGAACCGGAGATGGTGAACGGAGGCAGACCACCGGTAGGTTTCCGGTAATCTGTGGAGAGGAGGAAGAAGAAAATAGGGGCGGCTAGGGTTTTGGTAAGCAAAGGGTGTGTGTAATGAATATGAACGAGAGGGGGGGGGATATATATTAAACTTAGATCATTGATTGTCAGCCGTTAGATTAGCTGAGATGAACGGCCAGGATTACTTCCCCCTTTAAACGGTACCGTTTGGTTTCAATGAAATTTTCTTCTTGTCCGTTAGATTAATTGATTGAACGGCTATGATGGCTTCACCTAGACGGTGTCGTTTGGCTTTAAATGAGACCCTGTTTATATCCGTTAGATCCATTAGCTGGACGGCCCTGATTGCTTAACATAACGGCGTCGTTTCATTTTCAAGACAACCGTTCATTTTGGTCCGTTTGATTGGATATTTCAACGGTCCAGATCTGTTTTGCCCTAAACGGTGTCGTTTTGTCCTTTATTTAGGCAGGCTGGTTTGTTTTCCTTTGGGCCTGGTCCGTTTTGGGCTTGAATATTTCGTGTATTTGGCCCAATTTTGGTATTTCAAATTGTATTTTTATATTTTTTGTTATTTGAATTGTATTTATTTAATTTTCTGTATTTTCTTTTTGTATTTTAGACTTATTTTCCTTGTGTATTTGTATTTTCTTTGATTTTCCAATTTTGTATATTTTCCCTTAATTTTCCAATTTCCTAATAATTACCTTATATTTTTTTGTGACATTTTCCAACTAATTTCCTTTTTGTATTTTAAATTTTATTATTTATATATTTTTTAACAATTGAAACAAACACTGGTATTTTATACACACTAATCAAACTAATTGCAATCAAAATTTTTTTTTTTTTTTTATTTTGGAATTAATTGCTTGGGGCAAAAATCACGTGCTCACAACACGCCTTATGGCAAGAAAGTAAGTCCGGCGCTCCAATATGTCCTAAAAGGAAGAAAGATGAAGGTGAATCATTTAATCGCCAAGCTAACATGCTAAAGGATTTAACTCTTTTGGTCAAACAAATTGAGTCAGTAAAGTCGTCCTTAATGCCGCTTGCAGGGTTTGTAGCCCAAAATCGTTTGCAGAATGTGGACCCTAACGCTTACAAGCTATTTGCAAAAGCTGGATACAATTCCAATGAGCCGTCAAAGTTAGGTAAGCTCCCATCATAAGCTGTAACGAGGCAACCACATGAAGGTTTGGTATACAAACAACCGTCATCGGTGCGCATCTCAATAAGAAAGGCGAGCAGCAATTATATCACTATAGAAGATGAATCAACCGCTTCTAACAGGCCTTCTATCTTTTATCGACTTGGAAGATCACCTGTGCGGACCTCCGTGTTTGAAATATTGGGTCTACTAAAGAAGGGGAACAAGTTTCGGAGAAATTTTCAAAGAATAAAAACACCTGCTTCACCTAAAATCTAGGAGATCTGTAAGGATTTCCAAAGTTTGGTTCCTTCTAGAATGAGGCGACAAACATAACTCGTGGTTTCATATAATAAAGTACTGAAGTTAAAGCCATATACTGTGGTCTATACTAAGGAACGTGATGAAGATGAAGAAAGTATGGGTTCTTCGTATCATGTTACTATACAAGTCGAGAATGGCATTCTATCTTCGATGGAAGATAATGCGAAATTGGAAGATATTTCGCTGTTTTATCACATATCCTTTAATGATGGGGACCCTCAAGAAGATGAAGAGGCGAAAGATGCTCCACCTGAACTTGAAGAAGGAGTGAAGACGATAGTTGATGCCTTAAAAGAAGTTAACCTTGGCATCGATGAAGAACCAAAACCCACCTACCTAACTAATTTACTTGAAGCTGATGAAAAGAGCACTTATATTGAGTTATTCAAAGAGTTCAGGGATGTCTTTGCTTGGAGTTACAAAGAGATGCCTGGCTTGGACCCGAAAGTAGCAGTCTATCACCTTGCAGTCAAAAAATGGTGCTCGTCCTATTAAACAAACTCAAAGGCATTTTAGGCTGGACTTGGTTACCTTGATTGAAACAGAAGTTAACAAACTCGTCGAAGCTGGATTTATTCGTGAAGTTAAGTACCCAACATGGGTTTCAAGTATTGTCCCTGTAAGGAAGAAAAATGGCCAGATTCGAGTATACGTTGATTTAGGGACCTTAACAATGCATGTCCGAAAGATGAGTTCCCGCTTCCCATTCCAGAACTAATGATCGATGCTACTACTAGGTACGAGGCAATGTCATTTATGGATGGTTCATCGGGCTATAACCAAATACGCATGGCACCAAAAGATGAAGAGCTTACTTCATTCCATACCCCCAAAGGGTATTTATTGCTACAGGGTAATGCCTTTTGGCTTAAAGAACACTGGTGCCACTTACAAAGGGCTATGCAGAATATTATTGACAATCTTCTCCACAAGAATGTCGAATGTTATGTTGATGACTTTGTGATAAAATCAAGAGAGAAGGGCGACCACTTGAAGGACTTGAGGATGGTATTTGTATTGCTCCGGAGGTACCAACTTAGGATGAATCCATTGAAATGTGCCTTTGGAGTTACTTTTGGAAAGTTCCTTGTCTTCATTATCCGACATCGAGGGATCGAAATTGATCAAGCCAAAGTGGATGCCATTTTGAAAATGCCTGAGCCTCAGGATATCCATGAATTGAAAAGTTTGCAAGGAAAGTTAGCTTCATCATTAGCCCTTCCTGACCAAACACAAGTTACCGTCTGCCAAAAATGGGTAGTACCGCCGCCAAATGAGGCTGAAGGTGAAGAAAACAAACTCAAGCATCTTGTTGCCGTTTCTGAAGTTGAGAAAGAAGAATGGCGACAACCCATTGTCGACTACTTGTGCTATGGGATACTTCCAAAAAATCCGCGAAGAAGAACTGAAATTCGTCGTCGTACACCTCGCTTCCTTTACTACAAAGATACCTTATATAGAAGATCATTTGAAGGGGTACTCTTGCGATTCTTAGGGGAAGATGAAGCACTCCAAGCTTTGTAAGAAGCGCATTCTGGGTATGTGGGTCACACCAGTCTGGACCAAAGCTCCACTTCCACATAAAAAGGATGGGATATTATTGGCCAATAATGGTAAAAGATTGCTTGGACTATGCTCGAAGATGCAAGGCTTGTCAATTCCGTGCGAATTTTATTCATCAACCTTCTGAAGTGTTGCACCCGACTGTTGCATCTTGGTCGCTTGACGCTTGGGGATTGGATATTGTTGGACCACTACCAAAGTCCTATGGTGGGCACCAATACATCTTGGCTGCAACTGACTACTTCTCAAAATGGGTTGAAGCTGTTGCTCTTAAGGAAGTAAAGAAGGAAAATGTTGCAAGTTTCATCCAAGTAAACATTATTTATCGCTCTGGCATTCCTCGTTACCTAATAACGGATAATAGAAAGCCATTCGATAATAGGTTGAAGAACAAGATTTGTGATCTTTTAGGATTCAAGCAACGTAACTCTTCGAAGTACAATGCTTTCGCCAAAGGTCTAGCTGAGGCATTCAACAAAACTCTATACAACTTACTAAAGAAAGTCGTCTCCAAATCCATACGAGATTGGAATGACCATATGGAAGAAGCTCTATGGGCATATAGGATGACTCACTGCATGCCAACACAAGCGACTCCTTATTCACTGGTTTATGGAGTCGAAGTCGTCTTGCCACTTGAGCGTCAAATACCTTCATTACGACTGGCTATTCAAGAAGGGATCACTAATGAAGAAAATGCTCGACTTCGATTAGCAGAGTTGGAAGATCTTGATGAAAAGAGGTTGGAAGCTCAATAGAGTCTTGAATATTGTCAATCTCGATTATCTCGCGCCTTCAATAAAAGAGTTCGCCCGAGATCCTTTCAAGTAGAAGATCAAGTCCTTGCCGTACGAATACCCATAATTACTTCCCATAAACCTGCAGGGAAGTTCACTTCAAAATGGGACGGGCCATATGTCGTACAAGAAGCTTATTCAAGTGGGGCTTACAAGCTGGTTGATGCAGATGGTATGAGAATCAGCCCTATCAATGGCAAATTTTTGAAGAAGTATTATCCTTGAAGTTGCAACGCTCCTTAACGCACGAACCTAAACTGCATGTTGCTACACTCCTGGCCCGCAAGAGTATATACTGTGTACGACCCAAAAAAAAGTCCGCTAGGTTGAAAATCTCAAAAGAGGCGACCTAGGCAAAAGTTAGGACATAAAAAAAAAGAATAGAAATCTACCCAGTCTGAACTACGTATGACTTGATCCTTTTCACTGAGGTACGTAGGCAGCTTAGAGTTTCATTCTAAGTTTAGTCGCATAAGTTCAAAAGATACGTATTGCCCCAATTATTGTTCGAATGAAGTATGAAGGAATGTAAAATCAAGCTGAAATGCTATCCTCCTACCGAACTTTGACCGCATTTGATTTAAAGGGGGAAATCCTCCATGGTAAATTGATATCTTCGATGGTAAATTTATATAGTTGTGAGAATTTTAGATATGTTATAGATCTTGAAGTCTAGTTTTCTTTAAATTAAAGGTTTGCAATTTTGATATTTCTACACCGAGATATAAATTTTTTGGTGAGACTGCGCAAATCTAAAATTTTCAACACGGTAAAATCTAAAGTTGGTTTCAAAATATTATCCGACGCGATTCTGAAGGTTTTTGATTCTAAGTATTGGATATGTTTTAGATATTGAATTCATCAAATGTTTTATTATTTGGACTCTCCCACGACAAGATATGAATCTTTTGTTACAAGCACGTAAAGCTGAAAATTATGTGACTAAGATAAAAGTCGAACAATGTAAAGCAAAAGAGAAGCTGAAAAATTTAAGTCCTCGAAGTCTCCAAGTTGAAGTCTTCAAGTGTATTCAAGTTGAAGTCCCCAAGTTGAAATCTTCAACTCTGTCAGTCTTCAAGTTGAAGTCTTCAAATTCATTGATCTTCAAGTTGAAATATTTAGGCCCTCCAAGTCTCAAAGTTGAAGTCTTCAAGTCCGTCAGTCTTCAAATTCGCCGATCTTCAAGTTGAAATATTTAGGCCCTCCATGTCTCAAAGTTGAAGTCTTCAAGTTCGTCGGTCTTCAAGTTTCAGTCTTCAAATTAGTTGGTCTTACGTTGAATTGTTTAAGCCCTCCGAATCTTCGAGTTGAAGTCTGCAAAGTCAGCCAAATCTTCAAAATTTTTCAAGTGTTCAAGTCGATGTCGTCTTCGAGTTGAAGCTTAATAACTTTACAATCTTAAGGTGGATATATGAGTCCCGTTGCACCTTAAGTTGGCCTCACCGATAGTCAAGACACATTGAGAGTAATCTCTCCGATAGTCAGGCCACATTGAGAGTAATCTCTCCAATAGTCGAGTCATTTTGAGAGTAATATCTCTGATAGTCAAGCCATATTAAGTGGCATATAAGTCTTCTAATTTTAATGTGGACATATAAATCTGTTTGCACCTTAAGTTGGCATCGCCGATAGTCGAGCCACATTGAGAGTAATTTCTCTGATAGTCAGGTCACATTGAGAGTAATCTCTCCGATAGTCTGGATATTTTGAGAGTAATCTCTCCGATAGTCAAGCCACATTTTGTGGCATATAAGTCTTCCAATATTAAGGTGGACATATAAGTCCCTTTTCACCTTAAGTTGGCCTTACCGATAGTCGAGCTACATTGAGAGTAATCTCTCCGATAGTTAGGCCACATTGAGAGTAATCTCTCCGATAGTCGGGCCATTTTGAGAGTAATCTCTCCGATAGTCAATCCACATTCTATGGCATATAGGTCTTCCAATCTTAAGATGGACATATAAGTCCCTTTGCACCTTAAGATGGCCTCGCCGATAGTTGAGCCACATTGAGAGTAATCTCTCCGATAGTCGGGCACTCACACCTCAAGATTGTCTTCTTTATGCATGGATCATCTTGTTGAACAAGATCATATCTTTCCCTCTTGACCTACAAAAAAAGAAAAAAGACAACAAAGAAGAAAGCACAAGAAAGAATTACCTCCACCGTCGCTTCCTAATTGTTTGTTGACAAACTCTAAGATATATGCAAAAGCTGCTAATTGATACTCTGAATACATGAGAATATGGAGTTTATATAGATTCTTCAAAGTGGTTGTTAAGGGCAAATTTTTGATGTGGGATAATTACCTTAATATGTCTCCTGCTTGGATTTGGTCAATACTTAGTAGTGGCGGTGACACAAGTCTTTGAAATCCAACCCGACAAAATCATTGTGAAATCACAATTATAATCAAAGACAAAGTAGAAGAGAATTGTTAATTACAATGAAGTCTTATAACAGGTCACGTGGAGGCAGTAAGATTAACTCTTGTTAATCATTACTGGTGAAAGCAATTTTTTTTAGTTAAAGGAAATTGCAAGTCCAAATACCAAAAGTTTAATACCTATGTGGTACACTTAGAGTTTGTATATCACTGTATACAACTAGAATTGTTTACTTGAAGACAAATGCTACGTAAGCTCAAATCCACCAAAGCAAGTTGAGTTTTAGTAGGATTTGTTAAGAGTCAAAGTAGAAGACAAAGACGTTACATGGATTGGGAGGCTTGTTTTTGCGTTTTTATTCACTAACAGATCAATGTTAAGAAATTGATCAACGAAAGATAATGCCAAGATTCATGAGTAAGTTGATCACGTGAAATTTTATGGCGAGGGTCACATTTTTTAAATTCTGATTCTTCTCAAATTACATTAGAAGAACGAGTACATGCGAGAGATCAACTGAGCGTTGGTAAGAAGTCAATTAAAATGAAGTAATAACTGCATACTTCAAGTCTCATCTTAAATTTCGACAAATATATGACCTGACAAGTCTTGAAGTAGGGGGCATTTGTAAGCAGTTAAATTTTATCGAATTTAATTCGATAAAATAATGTGGACTATATTTTAAATATATTAGTCCAAAATAAATATTTTGGGGTGATGTAATTAGATAAATTATAAAAGTCCAATATTATTAGGCCAGCCCATTTAATTGACCTAAAGTGATGAGCCCAATTCATTAGGCCCAAGATATCATCTTCCTAGAGGCCTAATTTGATGCCACGTGTCAAATGACGTGGCACGCCAAGTCAAACGGAAGAGCCAATAGGATCATGCCACATGTCAAAATAGCAAGGTATGCCAAGTTACATTAAATGGCCAATGAAATCGCGCCATGTGTGCAAGTGACATGTTCTGGCCAATCAAAATGCGGCCATGTCACACTTCAATTTGATTGGTCGGAAAGAGTTTGTTCTTATCACAACTCTTCTCTCTCACAACTATACATAGGGGTCTTCATAACACAGAAATGACACCAGAAGTTATAACAAGAAGCAAGAAAGAGCTCGTGGATCAAACGCTGCAAATTCTTCCACAAGTTTCAAGCTTCAAGTTCAAGTTCAAATTCAAGAACGAAGAAGAAATCAAGCCCAAGTTCAAGAACGAAGAACAAATCAAGGTCTAGTTTAAGCAATCAAGCTCAAGCTCACAAACAAGATCATCGTTCGAGGCAATAAATATAGATTCAAGATCAAGCTCAACGACCCTTGAATTTATTTACTATTGAAAAGAAGAATCAGAGGATTTATAGAGATTGTAATAGTCAAATATTTTAAATAAATACTACGATTGTTGCGATATTTTCGCTGTTGATTTTATTTTTTCGACGCAAAATTATTGTCTATAGTGATGAGATGGTTTTAATTTACCTTGAGGTAAAGTAATTTTGAGAATAGTTTGGTACGAGGTATAAGTAGACATAGTGTTGGTATAAAATTTTAATACCACCTTAATATTTTGTTTGGTTAGTAAACCTAGTATAAGTTATCCCAAGATTAAAATTAGTACCGGATAACTTATATCTTCTTCTTAGAAATTATGCAACTGTCATTTTTAATACAACATAGCAAACATTGGATAAAAAATAATGCCAAAATAACTAATCCCAGCATAAGCCTTATTCAAACCACACGACCCTCGGAGTACCACCATCACCTTCAAGTACATCAACTTTGTCAAGAACGTTAGGTAGATTTTGTACAATAAACCTAGATAGATGTAACGTGCCAAAGTAATAGACTGTTTGGCTAAGCTTCTCTCCAAGGCAAAAATGTTATTTTTTTTTTCAAAAAAAAAAATCTTTTTCTTAATTTGAGATGTTTGACCAAATTTTTTATTTTATTTTTTTTGTGGGGGAGGGGGAGGTGGGGGAGGGGAGAGTGTATCTTTAGTAAAAATATTGTATATATCAAAATAACCTCACTTAGTTTAAACTATTAAGTAATATATAATGACTTTAAAATTTTTCATATTTATTTCATAATTTTTTAATATATTTAAATTTCAAAAGAATAAAGTACTTTTTATTTTATTTTTATATTTTGCTTAAATAAAATTAAAAACTTTATTATTATCTTTAATTAATAAATATTTGGGATTATTTATCTATTATATAACATTAACTATTAATCAAATCTTTTCGTGTCCTTATTATAATTTGACACTTAAAAGTCAACGAGCAATACCAATAAAATTTGCTCATAACTTAGTTCTGTTTATCATGTAACCTCAAAATAAAGTTGAGGCTCTTTTTTAATCAAAGTTGGGATTTTTTTTTTAAAAACTACTTATTTTTAATCTTTAGAATTTTATCTATATATTAATAAATTTACTTCAGCCAACTTATAAAGTAGTTAATTTTAACAAAAAACTATTTAACCAGCCAAAAAAAAAAAAGTAAAGGAGTTATGAACTAAAATAATTAATTCAAACGCTTAAAGTAAAAAATTTATACACCAAACTGGAATTTTCAGTATAACACAAACTAACAATTTTAACACATAAGCTATTTTTTCCGAAAGTACTTTTAAAAAATCACCAATCAAAATAAGCCGATAAGCTGATTTGCTTGGCCAAACAGGGTATAAGTCAGGAAAATATCCCCGCTGTTTTTTTTTTCTCATTTCTAATTTCCTCCTATTAACTTAAAATGTGAAATGGTTCATTCTTTCACCATTTTAATCCAATAATTCACTGGAAATTTTATCTTTATAGAAAAACTTCTTCCAAACAGATCTATTCACCTGTTATTTAAAAACATAAATTCTATATAATTCTAAGTATAATGATTTCAATAACAACCTGTACAGAAATTTCTAACAAAAGAGCCAGCAAGCTAAAAGGAAAGTAAATGTAACAATAAAACAATTTCGAAACTATTTTCTATTTTCTTATTGTTATACTGAGGCTCAGATCTGTGATAAAATCAGGGCAGAGGAGACCAACCGCCATGGCTGCAAACCTCAGCTGCACTATAAAAGAGTGCCTTTCCGGGTTGCCCCGCCAAGATACGGGCTACTCCATTGCCCCGGCGCGAACTCCAGACGACACCTTAATCATCACAGCCTCTCATCCGTTACAGTAACAATAAATCACTAAATTGGACCGGGGGAGTAATAATAATAATAATAACAATAACGAAGATGATGATGATGAGGAAGAAGCAGAAGGTTAGATCTGGCAACTTTAGCTGTTTCCTTAAATATACATATATATATATATGTGTGTGTGTGTGTGTGTGTGTTTCTTTCAGATCTGAAGCTTAACCAAACAGACCTTTAAGATGAATGGTGGTTAATTAGAGCCGCGTTTGGTGAAAATGGAAAAGGAAATCATAGGCAGAAAACAGAGAGAGGGCAACCACCATTAGAGACTCCCAACTACCTCTCTGCTGCCTCATTCTTTCCGTCTAGAGTTCATTCACACAGTCGGTTTCGTCGCGAAGAGGATATTTATAGTCGTACCCTATGGTGTTACGAATTTATATTTATGACCTTTGTTTTACCCGGGTATTCGCAAATACTGAAGACGATACAGTTTGTAAGGGTAATTTCGTCAGTCTAAGCTCAAACTTATAATAGGTTTTATCTTTGCGGAATCTTGTTATTTTGAGTTTTTTTTTTTATCATACTCGAGAATTTTAGGGCAAAGGATAAAAAATGCCCCTTGATTATGCGAAATGCAACAAGTTAGTAGGCGTTTGTACATAAGAATTATAAAATTTCAAAAATAGTGAAATTTTTTTTAAATAAAAATAATATTTGAAATTAAGAATTGTGTTTAGACATAAATTTTAATTTAGGTCATTTTGAAGTTTTGTGATTGATTTGAGTGAAAATTTTAAAAAATATCTTTTTGAAGTTTTTCAAATTTTCAAAAATTATTAAAATGCATCTTCAAATAAAAATTAAAAATTTTATAAATAAAAAATTAATTTCGAAAAAAAATGAATTTTTTTCTGAAAAAAAGGAAAAAAAATATTTATATCCAAACGAGCTCTTAGTCTTTTGTTTTAAAAAAAATGCTTCATTCCTATCCTTGGAGTTTTTAAAGAGGAAAATGATAAAAATATGATAATTTTGTGTCATTGTTAATTTTTTAACTTTAATAACAAGTGTTGGAAAAATAACATGTGCCGGATTTTAAAGTACATTCGCTAGAAATTTCAGCAAGCTATGTGATTGTCAAGATTTGTGTCAAATCGTGACGATCATCAGAAGATTCTGCCACAATGCTGTAAAACTCTTGTGATCGTCATGATTTTGCGCACACCATGATCGATCACCAAAATTTTACAGCATTATGCCTGAATTCCTAGTCCTACAAAATTCTGGCGATTGTGAGAATTGCTTTCTTGTTATAAATAAAATTTTATTTACGATGAATGTTTATATTTAGAGAGATTCTAGGGTTTATTATTTGGTGGCTAAGTCACTCCTTCCCTATAAATAGAGGGTTCTATTCCATTGTAAATCATCCCATATCAAAAAGAATTCTCTTCTTTCTACTTTTCTGTAAATACTCTTTTCTTCTTTTATTATTTCATAACACGTTATCAGCACGAGACTCTAACCAATTGAGTAGAAGCTTTGGGATTGAGCACAATGATTGTCAATTATTCCATGAACTTCCTTCATGATTAAATTTTGGATTTAAGGCAAGTATTTTACTTTATTTTTCTATTTTAAATTTTTAAAATTCTATAATTTGATTTTATATACAAGCAAAGACAACAAAGTTTGATTATAACTCTAATAGAGTTTGTAAGAAATTACACCCACCTAAAGTGGTAAATTTCTATGTCTTGCCATGATCAAATTCATGTATGATTGTGGGCAAACTATTGAAAATCTGTCCCATTGAATTTGCTCCATTCTCATTCCTTTAAGAGAATGTGATAGCAGTATGTGATAAGTCTGAAAGAAAACAAAATTATTACCGTAAAGGTATCAATGGATGTAGACGTGGCAATAGACGAAATTATAATCATCATCATTTGTGGTAATGAGAACAATAAGGATTCTCAAAATAATCTTTCACTCTTTGAAAAATATTTGGCATCGATTTGACATGAGATTTTGTAAAGCACATATAGATGATTATAGTTCATTCATGATGTGAATGTGACAACATCTGATTTATGAATACATATTCATTCTTCAAAGAATATGAAAGTGCTAGTGGTAGTGAATATACCGCACTTACATCTAAAAGGAAGTTTGAGATGATATAAAAAAATAATATCATTATTTTGGCATGAATAGTCAATGGTCACGTACCTATTGTAAGCCAAAATATTTTGGTAATGTGATTATTAAGGAATAACATTAATGCAAGAAACATATGTTGTATATAATTTTGACCATAACCATAATGGTATAACTTTCTCTTTAAAAGAGATATTCACCACATGGATGTTGATGAATATGTGGTAGTACGAAATTAATTGAAAGCTCTAGAAGAGCCAATTATTACTATTTTGGAGAAACACAATTGATTACCAATAAGGTATTGTGTTGTAGTAAGTCTCAAAGAAACTTATTCAGTTTCCAAAGTATACGCGAAAGCGATTGATATATAGAGACTATAAATAAAGGAAAGATTTAATATCTTCTATTACTACAATTTGTAGCTGGGGAATATGTATGTGAAAAGCTACCCGCTTTATTCTCCAGTTTGTACTACACAAATAAAAGAATACCACAATAAAGTGGATATTTATTGATATAAAAATCCATATCGTAATAAACTTGGAGTTTATTGATAATTGCACACGTCATGGTGTAAATCTGAAGTTTATCAATACTGATAATTTATCCAGTTGGCATAATCAGTTTAGCCATATCAATTTAAGTATGATGTGTCAAAATAAAAGAGAATTCACATGGGTAAATATTAAAGAACTAGAAAGTTCTTTACAAATTCTCTTATATTACTTGTTTTCATTAATTAATTGACCAACTAAAGTTGGGATTGAATCCCATGAATTCTGAAAATATCAAAGGTGAATATGGGTTCATTCACCTGCCATGTATGCCACATAAGATGCATTTATGAGATGGTTACATGTGCAATTATTATTAACTCGCGACATGGTGTTTCGCGAGGTAACTTGCTCAATAGTTTAATTTCGAGCATAATTTCCAGATTTTCTATTCGAGAAGTTCATCTTGATAAGTTGGTTTACATTATAGTTGGTTTAGTAAAATAATTTATTGAGTGCATCCACTTAATAGCTAAAGTATTTCTTATGAGAATAAAGTTATATATATATATATATATATATATATATATATCAATTTGATATATATATTATATACGAAAGTATATTGCATTCTCCCCTTACAAGTGGTTTCAGGGTCAGGAACCAAATAATTTCATGTCATTATTATTGCTGTGCGGTGTATATTTTGATTAACACTATAACGCACAAAGATGGGTTCCCAAGAGGAAGCATGTTAGTTTTTCTAACATGAGGGGGATAGATGATAACATCTGAGAAAAAGTTATGCGGAATGAATTATCATTTGTACATCTAGATCCTCGAATAAAATAATATGAACTTGAAGTTCATAAAAGGATAATTCATCTGCAGTATATTGCAAAGCATGTCAGATGCATTTGCTGACCCAAAGAAAGTAACTATGTTCTCACTGTAAATGCTCCTATTAGAATAAGTCCTAGAAGGACAAAGTCTATGGTACGCTTAAAGCATATAGACAAATTGGGTTCAAATAAACTTCTTGATAAAGAAGATGAGCAAATGATCAAAATGATCATAATAAAGGAGGCAAGCGATCGAGAAGATCAATATGACATAACACTTCATAAAATCTTATGAGAGATTCAGGTACCTGAAAATATGAATGAAGAGATCTCTATGTTATGTCTTTATGAAAAAAATATTGAAACTGATATAAAATGTTTGTCGATGACATCTATGATAGCGCTAAATATAGATATGAGGATCTTAAGTCCGAAGAAACAATTCAAATAGAATTTGTTTCATATGAAAGACATGTAGTTAAAACCCTTAAAAGTAAAAAGTCAATGGTATGTACAATCAGTTTTCGATATCTTATATGTCTAGCACGACATGAAAACTTGATATGCATCTAAAGTCTACTATATGACTTAACTTATATGGAAATCCATGAACAATTTAAAATGATGATAGCATATGCAATTCTTGGAGAATTTTTTGGTGACGAATAACCACATCCTCAGTGCAATTTGTGCACAAATATTTATTGCTAAAACTATAGGCATGATAATATGATAGCAAGATTTTTCACCTCTATATGAAGATATTGAACTGACGATTCCAACAAGATCATATAGAGACAATAAATATATTAGGGATAATGATTTCAAAGTGAAACAAATTCATTCAAGTTAATATGGCTGATTTGTTTATCAAATCTCAACCAAAGATCTTTTGAAGATGGTGCACAAGATTGAAATGTGAAGGCTCAAGGATGTGAATTGATGCTCTCATCCGGGGGAGTTAATGCGCGTTGCACTCTTTTTCCCTTACAAGGTTTTGTCCCACTGAGTTTTCCTTGAAAGGTTTTTAATGAGGCAACCAAAAGACGTATTGTAGATATGTGTACTCTTTTTCCTTCTCTAGAATTTTTTTCCCATTAGCTTTTATTTTATTTAAGGTTTTAATGAGGCACATTATCTGTTGAATAGACATTCAAGGAGGAGTGTTATAAATAGAACTTTATTTATAGTGAATGTCTATATTTAGAGAGATTCTAGGGTTTATTACTTGGTGGCTAAGTCACCCCTTCCCTATAAATAGAATATTCTATTTCATTGTAAATCATCTCATATCAATAAGAATTCTTTACTCTCTACTTTTCTATGCAATACTCTTTTCTTCTTTTATTATTTTATAACATTTCTAATATTTTGACGAATGTGCTTCAAAATTATGGACGAAGACTGTTCTATCAACACTTTTCTTAACTGAATCAAAATTTTCATGGTGACCCGAAAAAGATCCATCCGACGTAATATTTAGTTATCAAAGTGATTCCATTTTGCCCTTATATAACGACAACAACTAAAGGAAAAATTTAGACCACCCCACAAAGTTCAAGAGCAAATGTGACATTTTTCTTAATAAAATATTAGAACTCTCCAATTTACTAATAATATTATTGGTATTTAATACATTTATAAAATATTTTCTAATCACCAAACAATAACACCAATAACTCAATATAATCCCACAAGTGGGACATAGGGAGTGTAATGTGTACACAAACATCATCCCTACCCTGGTAGGATAAAACAGATGTTTCTGATATACCCTCGGTTCAAGAAGATAAAAAGAGACAATAGAAAAGTAATAATAATAGAGGCCAGAAAAATAGTACCAACAACCTAAGAATAAAAAAATAGATAGAAAAAGCAATATCAATAATCAATAACAATGGCAAGGTACTAAGAAACTGTCACGGCTCTAAAACATGAAACTAGGTCAGTCAATACAAATTTCAAATTTAACCAGTATTTCATAAAGACAATTCTAGGCTATTAGTTAATAAGATTTCATATCATGAGTCTAAATAACAAGTGCGGAAAATAACACAAGCCTGACATCGGGGTGTTACAAGTCACAAGCATCTACTAAGGTCTGTCTAAGTACAATAAAGACTATCATAGTTGGAAGTAAAGATACTAAAAACAGTCTGAGGAAGATAAGAAGGAGAAGTTCAAGACTGCGAACGCCATGCAGCTACCTTGCCGACTCCGAAAGACTTGCTGGATGAACGATTAGCGCTCGCTATCGCGACTTGCAACTCCTGGATCTGCACACAAGGTGCAGGGAGTAATGTGAGTACGCTAGCTTAGTAAGTAATAAGAGTAAATGAAAACTGAACAATAAAAAATCAGATAATTCCACGTCATAGCACTATATCAAACACAGTACATTTCCACAACAGTATAGAAATCAATTATCTCATAAAAATCCAATTTCAATAAAAATTCTTTGAAAAATATTTTTCTAACAAATTCATCAGAGAATCAATAAAGTTTAGGGTAAAAATGATGAAAGTCATAAATAGCCCCTCGGGCAAAGCATGTATCATAAACTGCCCCTCAGACATAATATCAATAGAACCAGCCCCTCGGGATACCTTATAGTCACTCGTAATTAGTCCCTCAGGCACAACATGTATTAGGATTAGCCCCTCGGGCATTACTCACTTTGGTTACCCGTGCTCACTGGAGGTGTACAGACTCCGGAGGGGCTCCTACAACCCAAGCGCTATCACAAGCCATCTCGTGGCATAATAAATCAGCCCTCTCGGCCTCTCAAATATTATAGAACAGTACAACATACTGCGGCACTCAGCCCGATCCCATGATATCCTCATAACACAAGCCATCAACCTTACTCAGTCAGAAACCTCTCAAGTCATTCAGCTAACAGTAAAACAGGATGCTCAATCCAAAATATCATTTATGCATCAAAATACAGTAAATAAGACTGGGTTATGAAATTAGTAAAATATAGCACGACTGAGTACAGTTATTAAATCAAAACAGTGAGGAATTTCAATAAAGAAAGCCCCTAAGAGTACAAACAGTTGGCACGAGGCCTAAATATGGCATTCAACCCAAAACATGGTAATACTTTCTAACATATGATAGTATTGAGAAGTTTCAGTCAAATATGCAACTTAATAGTTGCTACAGGACGGACCAAGTCACAATCTCCAACGGTGCACGCCCCTCACGCTCGCTATCAAGCGTGCGTGTCGCCTCAAAATAATACAACAATATGAAATTTGGGGTTTCATACCCTGAGGATAACATTTACAATCATTACTTACCTCAAATCGGACCAAACTCTAACCCGCAATGTCTTTGCCTCTCGACTCGACCTCTGAATGCTCCAAATCTAACCAATATCAGTATCGTATCATTAATACACGCTAAAGGAACAAAACCCAAGCAAAAACAATTAAATTAACTGAAAAATCCCAAAATTGGCCAAACCCGACACCCGGGCCCACATCTCGGAATCCAAAAAAATCACAATACTAGAATTCTTATCCCCTTACGAGTCTATACATACCAAAATCACCAAAATCGGACCTCAAATGTACCCTTAAACCCCCAATCAAAGCTCTCTAAAACTCAAGCCCTAACCTTCAATTTCACCCTAAATCCTCCACTAATTCCATGATTAGGTAGTGGAAAAATTATCACAAACACCAAATACAAAACCCAAGTAACTTACCTCACTGAAACCCTCGATTCCTCCTTGAATTCATGGCTTGGAGCTCCAAAAATCGCACAAAATGGTGAAAGAATCACTTAAATTCGTAAAGGGGCATTTTTATACATTCTGCCCAGCACTTTCATACATGCGGCCCAATTCACGCACATGCGAGACCGCACCCTCGGTCCAAACACCGCATCTGCGCATTTCATTTAAGTCTCCGGCTTCCGCACCTTCGCCCCAGGCCTCGCACCTGCGGGCTCGTAGGTGCAGTCACATCTTTCGCTTCTGCGACAAATTCAGCATCTGTGATCTTTGCACCTGCGGTCCCTACTTCGTAAGTGCGGAAACAACAGAAGCAGCAAAATCTGCAGCAACAGTTCAAGGCCAAACCTCCCGTCAACCACCCAAATCTATCCCAAGACCCTCGGGACCTCAACCAAATATGCCAACAAGTCACATATCACAATTCAAACTTATTCCAACCTTCGGAACACTTAAAACAACATTAAAAGATCAAATCACCCTCGGATTCAAGCCTAAGGATTCCAAAACTTTCGAATTCCGCAAACGATGTAAAAACCTACCAAACCTCATCCGAATGACCTGAAATTTTGTACACACGTCACAATTGACACAACGGACCTACTCCAATTTCCAGAATTTCATTCCAACCTCGATATTAAGATTTCCACTGCCAGCCGGAAAATGCTAAATTTCTAATTTCACCAATTCAAGCCTAAATCTACCACGGACCTTCAAAATACATTCCGGACACTCTCCTAAGCTCCAATTCACCTAACTAAGCTATCTGAACCATAAAAACCCAACTCCGAGATCATTTACCCACATCAACTTCCGGTTGACTTTTCCAACCAAATAACCAACTTAAGAGACTAAGTGTCTCATTCCACCCTAAGACGACTCTGAATAGAATACCACCAACACGATGTGATGAAATACACCTGAACAACACATAAGAAAGCAGAAATAGGGGAAATAGGGTGGTAACTCATGAAACGATCAGCCGGATCATTACATCCTCCCCCTTTTAAACAAACGTTCTTCCTCGAATGAGTCAAGAAACATACCTGAAGCCTCAATAGGTGTGGATATCTGTTCTACATCTCTCGCTCGATCTCCCAGGTAGCCTTCTCCATGGGCCAACCTCTCCACTGCACTTTCATTGAAGCTATATCCTTTGATCTCAACTTTCGAACCTGGTGCTCCGAAATGTCCACTGGCTCCACATCATAAATCAAATCATAGTCTAACCAAATCGTGCTGAAATCCAAAACATGAGACTGGTCACCAATACACTTTCGAAGAATAGAAACATGAAATACCGGATGCATACTCGACAAACTATGTGGCAAAGCTAGCTCATAAGACACCTCCCTTATCCTTCGAAGCACCTCAAAAGGCCCAATGAACCAAGAACTCAAGTTACCCTTCTTCCAAATCTCATAACACCCCTTATGGGGGAAACCTTCAGTAAAACTTTCTCCCCCATCATATAAGACATATCTCGAACCTTCCTGTCAGCATAACTATTTTTTCTTGATTATGCTGTACGAAGCCGCTCCTCAAACCTTCACCTTGTCCAAAGCATCCTGCACCAGGTCTGTACCCAAAACCCTAGCCTCGCTCGGCTCAAACCATCCTACTGGAAATCTACACCGTCTCTCATATAAAGCCTCATATGGAGCCATCTAAATACTTGACTGATAACGGTTATTATATACAAACTCCAAGAGCGGTAGAAACTGATCCCATGAACCCCCAAAATCAATGACACAAGCACGCAACATGTTCTCCAATATCTGAATAGTGCGCTCGGACTGCCCGTCCGTCTTAGGGTGGAAAGCTGGCTCAAATCAATTGAGTACCCAACTCCCGCTGCACGACTCTCCAAAACTGCAATGTGAACTAAGTACCTCTGTCTAAAATGATGGAAATTGGAACCCCATGCAGCCGAACAATCTCTCGGATATAAATCTCCGCTAACCGCTCTGAAGAATAGGTAGTACACATAGGAATGAAGTGCGCAGACTTGGTCAGCCGATCCATTATCAACCAAATAGCATCGAACTTCCTCAAAGTCCGTGGGAGTCCCACTACAAAATCCATGGTGATCCGCTCCCACTTTCATTTTGGAATATCTATCCACTGAAGCAAGCCACCCGGTCTCTGATACTCATATTTTACCTGCTGACAATTGAGACACCGAGAGACAAATCCCACAATATCTTTCTTCATTTTTCTCCACCAATAATGCTATCTCAAATCCTGATACATCTTCGCAGCAATCGGATGGATGGAATACCGCGAGATATGGGCCTTCTCTAGAATCAACTCCTGAAGCCCATCTACATTGGGCACACATATCCGCCCCAACATCCTCAGTACCCCATCATCACAAATAGTCACATCTCTAGCATCGTCGTGCTAAACTTTGTCCTTAAGGATAAGCAAATGAGGATTATCATATTGGCGCTCTCTGATGCGATCAAACAACGAAGATCGCGAAACCACACAAGCTAAGACCCGACTGAGCTCCGAAATATCCAACCTCACAAACCGATTGAACAAGGCCTGAACATCAACTACAAGAGGTCTCTCCCCAACAGGAATATATGCCAAACTGCCCATGCTCACCGCCTTCCTACTCAAAGCATTTTCCACTACATTGGCCTTCCTTGGATGGTACAAGATAGTGATATCATAGTCCTTTAGCAGCTCCAATCATCTTCGCTACCTCAAACTGAGATCCTTCTCCTTGAACAAGTGTTAGAGGCTATGATTATCAGTAAACACCTCATAAGACACACCATAAAAATAATGCCTCTAAATCTTTAATGCGTGGACAATGGCAGTCAACTCTAGATCATGAACATGGTAGTTCTTCTCATGGGGCTTCAACTGACGAGAAGCATAAGCACTCCCCACTCCTGCATCAACACACACCCAATACCAACTCTCGAAGCATTACAATACACTATATATGAACCTAAAGCTGATGGCGACACTAACACCGGAGCTGTGGTCAAGGAAATCTTGAGCATCTGAAAGCTTGCCTAACACTCATACGACCACATGAAAGGTGCACCCTTTTGAGTCAATTTGGTCAAGGATAATGCTATAGATGAAAATCCCTAAATGAACCGACATTAATAACCTGCCAAACCAAGAAAGCTACGAATCTCTGTGGCTGAGGACGGCCTGGGCCAACTCTGAACCGCCTCTATCTTCTTCGGATCAACTTGAATACCCTCGTTGGACAACACGTGCCCTAAGAAAGCCATTGAACTAAGCCACAACTTACACTTGGAGAACTTTGTATAACGCTTCTCCTCCCTCAATCAGTGCAATACAACTCTCAAATGCTCAGCGTGCTGCTCTTGACTACGCTAGTACACCAGAATATCATCAATGAATACAATAACGAACGAGTCGAGATAAGGCCAAAACACGATGTTCATCAGATGCATGAACGATGCTGGGGCATTGGTCAGCCCAAAAGACATCACAAGGAACTCATAATGGCCATATCGGGTCCTGAAAGCAGTCTTAAGAATATTCAAGTCCCTGATCTTCAACTGGTGATACCCCGACCTGAGATCAATTTTGGAGAACACCCTCGCTCCATGAAGCTGGTCAAATAAATCATCAATACGAGGCAAATGATACTTATTCTTGATTGTGACTTTGTTCAACTGCTTGTAATGAATGCACATCCTTAACGTGCCATCCTCTTTCTTCACGAATAGAACAGGCGCACCCTATGGCGACACACTAGGCTAAATAAACCCCTTATCAATGAGTTCTTGAAGCTGTTTCTCTAACTCCTTCAACTCCGTCGATGACATACAATACAATAAAATAGAGAAATGGGTTGAGTGCCCAGCACCAGATCAATACCAAAATCAATATCCTTGTCTGGTGGCATGCCCGGCTGTTCTGCAGGAAACACATGGGGAAAATCTCTCACTATCGGGACTGAATCAGTACTAGAAGTCTCTACACGGACATCCCTCACAAAAGCTAAGTATGAAAGACAACCTTTCCCAACCATCTGATGGGCCTTAAAAAATGAAATTACCCTGCTGGGGACAAAATTAGAGGAACCTCGCCACTCAATTCGTGGCACACACGGCATAGCCAACGTCACTATCTTAACATGACAATCTAAAATAGCACGACATGGAGATAGCCAAAACATGCCTAATATTATATAAAAATCAACCTTATAAAGCAATAGAAGGTCCACTCAGGTCTTCAAACCCCAATAATCACCACGCACGACCGATATACACGGTCTACAAGAACAGTATCGCCTACCGGAGTAGATACACGAACAGATGAAATAAGAGACTCATGGGGAGTATCCAAATAATGAGCAAAATATGATTACACATATGAAAAAGTGGAACCGAGATCAAATAACATAGAGACATCTCTGTGGCAAACTAAGACAATACTTGTAATCACCGCATTTGAATCAATAACATCAGGTCTAGCTAGGAGTGCATAGAAATGGGCCTGACTACTACCTGATAGATTGCTCCCTCTGGGGCGACCTCTAGCCGACTGTCATCCACCCCTAACTGGCTGGGTGGGTGGTGAAGTGATTGGTGCTAAAGTCGATGGTTGACTCCTCTACTGAGATGGACCCTCATAACGACGAGGACACTGCCTCCATATATTCCCCAACTCTCCACACTCATAACAACCCCCTAGTGCTGGAGACGGGGACTAAAGGGAGCCCCTAGAATCGGGACGACTACCAGAAGAACCTCGTATAGAAGAGCCCTGAACTGATGGATCACGGGATAAACTCTGGGCTGGAAGGGCACTAAGTGAGGAATGGCCCTGATGAGAACCGTGAGAACCATGGCCTGATGATGCTCCATGATAAATTGGGCGAGCTGATTAAGCATTTCTAAATGGACGGCCTCTGTCGTGCTGAAACTATCCCTCATGAGAAGCACCATTGAATCCACCCTGACCATGAGGCCTCTTAGACTCTCTCTCAATCCTCTCTTGACCACTAACCATCTCAATATGTCGAGCTATGTCAACAACCTCATCAAAGGTAGCACTAGATACTCTCTCTCCGGTCATAAGAAAATGAAGCTGATAATCGAGGCCATTTATAAACCTCTTGATCCTCTCTCAGCTTGCGGGAACCAACCAGACCGCATGACAAGCCAACTCGGAGAACCACATCTCATACTGTGTAACAGATCTATTACCCCGACGAAGCTGCTCAAACTGCCTGCGCAGCTCCTCTCCGCGAGACTCAGGTACAAACTTTTCCAGGAAGAGAATAGAGAACTACTACCAAAAAAGGGGCACTATGCCAAATGGACTATGGCTCTCGTTAACCTCCCACCAACTAAGTGTAGCCCCCGAGAACTGGAAAGTAGTGAACGAGACCCCACTGGTCTCCAAAATACCTGTGGTCTGAAGCATCCTCTGACACTTATCCAAGAAACCCTATGCATCCTCACCCTCAGCACCACTAAATAATGGAGGCTAAGTCTACCAAACCTCTCCAATTTGCGCTGCTCATCCTCTGGCATAACAAGATCTATATAGTCCTGAGCAGCTGCAACCGGCTGGGCTGGAGGTGCCGTCGGTGTCTTAAATCCCTGCATGACCTGCTCAGGTGTGTGAGCAGTGGGAGTCTGGATGCCTCCCCTGGCCTGAGAAGTAGCTACGTCCGTAGTAACTGAGATCGCCTGAGCCAGGCCAGTGCACACTGATAGAATTTGGGCCAGGGCCTTTTGAAGGCCTGGGATAGCAATAGGCACAATCGGTACCTAGGCCAATACTGCTGGAGCGTCCGCTACTAGGACCTGATCATGAACTGCGGTGGCTAATGGATCTGCAGGTGCTGCCCTAGCTATTGTGCGGGCTACACCTCTGCCCCTACCACGGCCTCGACCACATCCTCGGGCTCAAGTGGCCCCAACTGGTGGTCGTCTGTCCTGACTAGTAGCACATGTCCTTACCATCTATGAGAGAATAAAATAACAGAAGTTTAGTCACCAGAATCAACAAATTCACACGACAGGAATTCAAGAATATGAAGTTTTCCTAAAGGTTCTGCAGCCTCTCGAAGATAAGCACAGACGTTTCTGTACCGATCTGCAAAACTATACTAAAACCGCTCATGACTCATGAGACCTATGTAACCTAGACTCTGATACCAACTTATCATGACCCTAAAATCGACCCGGTCGGGATGGTGCCTATCATGAAACTAGGCCAGCCGACACAAATCCCAAATCAAACCAGTATTTCATAAAAGACATTTCTAGGATATTAGTTAATAAGATTTCATAGCATGAGTCTAAATAACAAATGCGGAAAACAACACAAGCTCGACATTGGGGTATCAAAAGTCACGAGAATCTACTAATTACAATACAGACTATCATAGTCTTGAAGTAAAGATACTAAAAACAGTTTGAGGAAGATAAGAAGGAGAAGTGCAAGGCTGCGAATATCATGCAGCTACCTTGCCGACTTCGAAAGACCCGCTAGATGAATGATCAGCGTTTGCTATCGCAACTCGCAACTCCTGGATCCGCACACAAGATATATGGAGTAATGTGAGTATGCCAACTCACTAAGTAATAAGAGTAAATAAAAACTAAGCAGTAAGAAATAAGATAATTCCACGTCATAGCACTACAACAAACACAATACATTTCCAAAACAGTATAGAAATCAATTATCTCATAAAAATCCAATTCCAGTAAAAATTCTTTGAAAAATATATTTCTAACAGTTTTAGTAGGAAATCAATGAAGTTTAGGGTAAAAATGATAAAAGTCATAAATATCCCTTCGAGCAAGACAAGTATCATAAACCGCCCCTCAAACATAATATCAATAGAACTAGCCCCTCGGGCTGCCTTACAATCACTCGTAATCAGTCCCTCAGGCACAACATGTATCATGATCAGCCCCTCAGGCAACAACATATCACTCACTCTGGGTACCCGCGCTCACTGGAGGTGTACAAACTCCGGAGAGGCTCCTACAACCCAAGAACTATCACAAGACATCTCGTGGCATAATAAATCAGGCCCTCGGCCTCTCATATATCATAAAAAAATGCAACATGTTGCGGCGCACAACCCAATTCCATGATATCCTCACAACACAGGCCCTCAGCCTTATTCAGCCAGAAACCTCTCAAGCCACTCAGCTAACAGTAAAACAAGGAGCTCAGTCCAAAATATCATTTATGCATAAAAGTAAAGTAAATAAGGCTAAGTTATAAAATCAGTAAAACATAGCATGACTGAGTACAATTATTAAATCAAAATAGTGAGAAATTTCAGTAAAGAAAGCCCCTAAGGGTCCAAGCAGTTGGCAGGAGGCCCAATTACAGCATTCAGCCCAGAACATGGTAATACTTTCTAACATATGATAGTATTAAGAAGTTTCACTCAAATGTGCAACTTAATAGTTGCTACGGGATGGACCAAATCACAATCTCCAATGGCGCACGCCCCTCATGTTTGCCATCAAGCATGTGCGTCGCCTCAATGTGAAATCCGGGGTTTCATAACCTAGGATAACATTTACAATCATTACTTACCCCAAACCGGACCAAACTCTAACCCGCAATGCCTTTGCCTCTCGACTCAGCCTCCGAATGCTCCAAATCTAACCAAAATCAGTATCACATCACTAATACACACCAAAGAAACAAAGCCCAAGAGAAAATAATCAAAATAACTAAAAAATCCCAAAATTGGACAAACCCGACCCCCCAGCCCACATCAAAAATCATAACACTAGAATCCTTATCCCCTCACGAGTCTATACATACCAAAATAGAACCTCAAATGACCCCTCAAACCCCTAATCAAAGCTCTCCAAAACTCAAGCTCTAACCATCAATTTCACCCCAAATTCCCCACTAATTCCATGATTAGGTAGTGGAAAAATCATCACAAACACCAAATATAAAGCCCAAGTAACTTACCTCACTGAAACCCCTCGATTCCTCCTTGAATTCACGGCTTGGAGCTCCAAAAATCGCACAAAATGGTGAAAGAATCACTAAAATTCGTGAAGGGGCCTTTTTATACATTCTGCCCAGCACTTCCACACCTGCGGGACTGCACATGTGGTCCAAACACCGCATCTGCGCATTTCACTTAAGTCTCCAGCTTTCGCACTTGCTTCCCAGGCCTCGAACCTACGGGCTCGCAGGTGCGATCACATCTTCTGCTTCTACAACAAATTCTACATCTGCGGTTGTTTCTCGTGTCTGCAATCGTCGTACCTGTAGTCCCTACTCTGCAGGTGTGGAAACAACAGAAGCATCAAAATATGTAGTGAAAATTCAAGGCCAAACCTTTCGTCAACCACCCAAATCCCTCCCGAGGCCCTCAGGACTTCAACCAAACATGCCAACAAGTCACATATCACCGTTCAAACTTATTCCAACCTTCGAAATACTCAAAACAACATCAAAACATCAAATCGCCCTCGAATTCAAGGCTAAGGATTCCAAAACTTCCGAATTCCGCAAACGATGTAAAAACCTACCAAACCTCATCCGAATGACCTAAAATTTTACACACACGTCACAATTGACACACCGAACCTACTTTAATTTTCGAAATTCCATTCCGACATCGATATCAAGATTTCTAATGCCGACCGAAAAATGCCAAATTTCCAATTTTTTCAATTCAAGCCTAAATCTATCACGGACCTCTAAAATATATTTCGAATATGCTTCTGAGTCCCAAATCACCTAACTAAGCTATCCGAACCATAAAAACCCAACTGCGAGATCATTTACCCACAAGTAAAATTCCGTTTGACTTTTCCAACCAAATAACTAAATTAAGAGACTAAGTATCTCATTTCACCATAAGACCAGTTCGAACATAATACCACCAACACAATATTATGTAATACATCTAAACAACATAAAAGAAAGCAGAAATGGGGAACAAGGTGGTAACTCATGAAACGACCGGCCGGGTTATTATAGAAATCAGAGCGAAAGCAAAAGTATGAACACGACATTGTCATGACCCATTTTGCCTAACTAGGTCATAATGGCGCCTAACACCACAGTTAGGCCAGCCAACTGCGGAAGTTTTGATTAAGTCTCGATTATTAATTAGCCAAACAAATATACTAGTGTTTTCAAGTAAATAAAAGAAACTAGCAAGATCATACAGTGCTGATATAGTCATACAACCCCAAAATAATTGTTCTTTACAGTGTGTGCCAGAAGCCGGTGTCACTAGCTACGGGCGACCAGTAGAGTATAAACAAAATATACAAAACACTGTCCTACTATCTGAATCAAAATAGACAAAAAATCACAAATATAGGAAAAGGACTCCTTTGGCTGCGAATCGACAAGAGGGAGAAGGCAGCTCACCGTAGAAGCCCCAGAAAGTGCTCACTGATATGCACCCGAGTGATGTCCGGATCCACCTGCCTCAAACCCTATACATTTAAGTACAGAGGCATAGCATGAGTAAGTAAACAACGTGTACTCAGTAAGTATCCCTTCTAATCTCGAAGAAGTAGAGACGAGAGGTCGACATCGATACTTACTAAGGTCAACTAGTATATATATAAGTACACAAGTGTGAATATAGCATGATTAAACAAAGAATTTTACAAGTAAGGGCAGGTGGTAACATGTAGTGTAAGTCCAGAATACTTCAACATCACATTTATCATTTATCAAGTGAAACAATGGCAAAATGAAGCATATATCTATAAGCTTTACCACAATTAACATGCGCACATAATACCGAGGCGACGGCCCGAACTAACATAAATAAATGTGCACTTGCCGAGGGTTGACGACGCGCCTATAGATGCAAATATTCATACCGAGCCAATCGGTCCGATCCACAATTAAGGATAATATATATATAT
>MU761624.1:14510-28820 GCA_026770625.1 Nicotiana glauca | reverse complement strand
GCATATTTAGGTAGTTGTTGAATAACACCACTCCTAAAGAATAAGAGGAATCTATATCTGCGGGTTTAAAGGCGGGATTAGGAATAACGAAGTCTTGGGTGTAATCTTAAGTGAACTGTGCTAATTAAAGCTAGCTAGTGTAGCTCGGAAGAGTGCAGTAGTATATTGATGTGATTGCTCGGGAGAGAGTTACGGTGAGTTGAGTGTTCATGATTAATAAAGTGAGTCGGTAAATTTGTATGAAGCATAAACAGAAGGGGTTCCATCAATAGGGAAAGTCATTAGCTTAGCTTGTTTCTCATATTTGTCTACAACCTTAGTTATTTAATTATAGATTGTTATTTTTCTATAATTTTTAGTTTATAAAGAAACCTCAACAGTGATTCAAAGGTATTTCGAAGCTGGTTCTAAAGAATTGAGTGGGTCTAAAGGTAGCAGTTGTTCCGTTGACTCTCTGTGGATTCGACCCTGAGCATAATACTCGGTTTTATTTGCAACGTCCGTAGAATCCTATTTAGAGGACGTGATCAATGTGTAATAGGGATTTCGCTGTAAAGTTATGGATAAACTATGTATTTTTCCGTCAGGATATGATCGAACTTTCAGCTTTTCTCCTCCAAACAACAATGTGGTATGATAAAGTCCACGGTGCACGATGGCTCAGGTAAGTAATTATTTTCAGCATCACATTTGCCAACCTCAAATTTCAAAAGAGTATAATTTATATATACTATCAGTGTAAATTATGGGTGTCTAACGGGTCGGGTCAGCCCGTTTTCAAACTGATTCAGATCGGTTAAAACCGAAACCGGTCTGGATCGGTGGGGGCCGAGTTGGGCTGGGTTAAAGGGGTAGAGGGTTTGGTCCGTTCACATCTTGTCAACCGGTTAACCAGATCGGTCAACATAAATTACTGTTCAACCGGTTAACCGGCCCGACCCGACCCGATTTAAAAGCTATATTTTATTTTTATTTTATTTATTTATTAAGGTTTTAGAGTCTAAGGCAATGCAAAATCTTTGAATTTACTCTTTTTTCGTTAAGTTACTTGTTGTTAAATGTAAACCTTTCTGTTTGTAAGTTTGAATTTTGTAATAAAAGTAGAATTTGCAATTTATATATGTAATTTTTTCCCCATATTCATTGTATTCTTTATATTTTTATTTTATATTAATATAAATTACAATAGTTATACAAAATACAAAAAAAAAAAAATTTAAAAAAACACTAACTCGGCCCGACCCCTTGTACCCGTGACCCTTACGATTTATTTTTTACCTGGATGAACCCGAACCCGTTAAACCCAGTAAGCCCCAAACCCGTTACCGATCCGGACCACAACCCATACGATTACTAATTTTCTCTACCCAGCCGGCCCAGCCCGACCCACCCGTTAGACACCCATAGTATAAATAATTTCTATACTATTAGTGTAGTCTAACTAGTTACTCCCTCCGTTCCAATTTATGTGAACCTTTTTAACTGGGCACGAAGTTTAAGAAAAAATGGAGACTTTTAAAATTTGTGGTTCTAAACAAGTTGAAATGGGATCCACGCCCGTTTGGATGTGCTTATTTTAAGAGACTTTTAAGCCAAAACAGTTTTTAAGCCATAAGTTAGGAATTCTAACATTTTGCTTTTGGCTTATTTTTGTCTTTTTAGCTTAAAAATAAGTGCTTAAAAGCACCTTTTTACTCTATCTAAACACTACAAAATGACTTAAAAGTTATTTTGGCTTAAACACACTTAAAATAAGCCAATCCAAACGGGCACTTTGTGTGCTTATAAAAGCTTCTCATTAAGGGTAGAATTGAAAGTTTAAGCTAAATTGTTTTCAAATTTAAAATGGTTCATTCTTTTTGGAACGGACCAAAAAAGAAATAAGTTCACATAAACTGGAACAGAGAGAGTATAATATATTATTCAATGCACTTTATCTCACTAAATTAGATTTATTATAGCCAATATGTACCTACTGTTCTTAATTATTTTAATTTGGGAGTGCAAAATATTGTACTTGCCCCACGTCCGGCGCTTACACCAAACCATATGGTGTTATAATCTTAAACAATGAGTTATAAATTAATGAATATTTTATCTAAAGCGCCTCGCCTTAAGAGAAGACAGCTAAAAGAGGCTGCTTAGTGCTTAAGATAGTTATAATGTAAATTATAGACATAAATAAAGAACCTTAAAGAACTAGCTAGTAGAGTATAGACTTCTCCCAACAAGGGAACTTTGACACTGAGGTTGATACAGTAATAGAGCAACTTACCCATTATACGTATCATAATAAAATTGCTGCGTTTCAATTTACGAGGAGAAAATTGATTAATTTCTTTTTAATTTGTCTTATGACTCTTACAAGTGGAGTAATTTTTATACTTTGGTAATTTATAAAATTTTCTTTGATAAATTTATTAGTATTAACATTGTTGTTGTTATTTTGGACTTGGGTTGCAACGGTGAAGCCAAGATTTACTCAAGGGTGTTCAAACTTGAAAGACGTGAAAAAAAATTACCGAAAAAGAGTACTCAATATATGTTATATACCTCTAAAATCTAATATTTTACTTGTGCTGGGAGTGAGGAGGAGACAATTAGTCTGGAATGACACTTGTGTTTCTCGTACTCGCATCAAGGAAATCATTTTCTGTTTTACAGAACTTATTTTTCTAGAGAAAATAATTTGCTAAATACTTTTGACGAATCAAACATAACATACCCTTCAGAGTGGTTTCTGAAACTACAAAGAGGGAGATGAATTTTTAATTAGTAGTTTATGCATATGGTGAAATTGGTTCGTATTAAATGATCAAATGATAGTATGAGACGTGGAACCGAAGACAGATAGAAGATAAATCGAGTGAGAACCAAGGTTGGGAATAACAGTTGTAGTTGGCACCGGATAAACCCCGAGAAAAACAAGATCAAAGTGAGCGGGTTGAAATGTTTGTCACCAGATGGCATTTAGTGATAAATATTCCTTAGTATTAAATAGGCAGTCGTTGCAGAGAATTTTGGCATTCATAGCCTACCGTTACATATCCATCAATGACCGCCTTTATTACTCCTTCTGGTCCACAATAAGTGATCAATTTGCTTTTTTATTTTGGTCCAAAATAATTGTCCATTTATATAATCAAGACAAAATTAAATTTAGTTTTCCAAAATTACCCTTATGTATGTATCCCTAAAAAGTCTTTTACTCCTTACATTAAACTATGCTGCAATATTTAATTAAGGGTAGTTTAGTCACACTAACTATTTTTGTCTAGATTTTAGTATTTTCTTACTGGGTGTGTCCAAAGCAAATTGTTCATTTATTGTGAACCGGATGAAATATCATTTAAAAAGGGCTTGATCCTAGGATCTTGTTTCCTAGGTATAACTATAAATAGTAGCTTCAACAACCATTGTGAAGACACGAAATCTCTGGCAAAACTTATGCTACATTCTGTTATCAAGCTAAATAATACTCCCTCCGGTCCACAATAAGTGATACATTTGCTCTGGGCATACCCATTAGGAAATACAAAATCCTAGACGAAAATACTTAGTGTGACTAAAGTACCCTTAGTTAAATGTTGCATCATAGTTATGTAGCACTTCTCTTCTCAAATGTGAGGAGTAAATAACCTTTTAGGGATACGTATAACCTTTTAGGGATACGTATATGGGGGTAATTTTGAAAAAATAAGTAGAATTTTTTCTTGATTATATAACTAGACACTTATTTTGGACCAAAATAAAAAAGCAAATTAGTCACTTATTGTGGATCGGGGGGAGAACAACTTTACTTTCTGTTTTATATTGCTATTATTTCTGTCCTCGGAAGCATCGATCCCGAAGCTAGGCCTGCCATCTCTTTAGGTTTTAACGCTAAGTCTCATTTTTAATCCTATTTATTTTTTATTTTGGATCAAAGCAGTTTGCTTGTCTATAAACCACGTAACAAATTCAACTGTATAGTTTTACGGGTAAATAATTTACTAAAAGCCCGTTTGGCCATGTAAATTTTTTCAATTTTTTTTAAAAATCAGTTTTTGGTCATAAAATTTTTAATTTTCACTTGATGATGAATTTTGGAACTTTTTGAAAATTTTAAAAACTCCAAAAAGCTGTTTTTCAAAATTTTCAATCAGATCACTCACAAAAATTCAAAAACAATCCAAAATTATTCATGTCCAAACACAACTCTAATTTTCAAATATCATTTTTACTTTTTTCGAAATTTTACAATTCTTATGTTCAAACGTCTACCAAATGTGTTTGTACTATTTTTAATGAAAATCAATAAAAATACTCCTTTTGCCTATGTGAATATTTTGTTTTGGCCCCTGTGAATGTGCTCAGCCGGAGGTCACGTGCTATGTGGACTGCATGTGCCTCAACTAGGATAGCATATAGGTGGCTAATGGGCGGGGTTGACCCGGAACCGGATCGGCCCGGTTCATAAGGGGCTAGGTGGGCTGGGTAGGAGGGTATAGGAGGTTTGAACGTTTATTATTTTATCGGTTAATCGGACCCGTTAAACCTGGTACGTATGAACAGTGTCCCTAAACGGTTAGTAATTTTTTTTTTTTAATTTTTTCGATTGTGGGGCCCTTTGACCGTTGGCAATGGCCAGAAATTGAAATGATCCGTAGCCAACGGATCAATTGCAAAAATAGCCAATTTTTATTTTTATTTTTAACCCTTTTTGATTTTACAAAATTAACCTTCTTTAAAACTACAAATACCCCCCCCCCCCTCCTTCTTCATTTCTTCACTCAAATCTTATTTCTCAATCTCAATTTCTCTCATTCTCTTATTCTCCAATTTTCAAGACTTCAAGTTTTCAATTCATATTCTAATTTTATTTGGCTCTCTTTTCTTGAATTTAATTTATCGTGTTTTATCATTTGAGTTTTGAAGTTTATACAATTGAAATACTTTCTTCACGTTTGTTCGTGGTAGCATCGGAATTGCATAATCAAGTGCTCAATTTATTGTCGAATTCGGTGCACTCCCTCCAACTCTTTATCTTATTTAATATTTTAATTGCATATTTATTTTTAGCTTATGCTTTAATTTTTACAATATGTTGAATGCTGCTAAAAGAGCGTGTAGAAAAATTACTGGCAGCGAAAATAAAAAAAGAGGTAGTTCTTCAGCATCTGGTAGTAATAGTACCACATATACACATGTTTCCGAAACATTGCCTAATGATAATATAGATTATGAACAATTAAAAGAAGATTTTGGAATAGAAGATAATGAAATAGGAATGGAAGATGAGATACCAACTACACCTACTAGTGCTGGGGTTGGTAGTGTTGGAGTTGCTACAAGGGGGGTGGTCGTGGCACTAGTAGTAGACCACCTGTGGCTCGGACTACTAATCGTAGAAAAAGAAGTAAGGTTTGAAATTTTTTTGAAATAATAGAAGGTACTGATAGAGTTAAATGCAAAATTTGTAAAAGCGAGTTTAAACGTTTAACTGGAGGAAATTTAGGAGGGACTGGGACGCTTAGTAGACATACGAGAACTGAGCATCCCATAGAATAGGGCGCTGATGGTGATGAAAATCAAACAACTATTAACCCTACTACTGGAGGTCTAGTGAAATATGATAAAATGAAGGATCGTGAGGAGTTAGCAAAAATAATTGCTTTGGGTTATCTACTTTTTTCTTTTGCTTCTTCATCATATCTTATTATGTATATTCAAAGGATTTACAATCCTTTATTTAAAGATATCCCTAGAAATACTTGTAGAGCTGATATCTTTAGACTTCATGGACAATATCAAACATACATAAATTATTTGTTTAGCCACCTTCCATGTAGAGTTTGTCTAACTTCTTATATTGTCCATGCTTTTAATGGAAATAATTATTTGATAATTACATGTCATTGGATAGATGATACTACTTGTATGCAAAAACGTATTATCGCTTTTAGATATGATGAAGATCAGAGTCATACTACTGCGTTTATAAGTAGTACTATTTGCGAAGTTGTTGAATTTTATAATCTAAAGCAAATAGTATTGTGTATGTCTTTTGATAATGCTTCTACCAATAATGCCGCAATTTCAATATTAAAATTACATTTGCAACCAGTTCTTGCTGGAATTTTTCATGTTAGGTGTGCATGTCATGTTTATAATTTAATTGTTAAAAGTGGCCTTGATTTATTTTCAACTGAGATTACTCATGTTAGAAGAGCAGTTGGTGTTATTCAAGGAAATAATAGACAATCTAGAATTAGGGAATTTAAGAATAAGTGTGCCGAGTATAACGTTAAACCCAAATTCATGCCAGACGAAATTATTACTAGATGGAATTGTACATATATATTTTTAAAATGTTGCTACAGGTATAGATTCCCAATAACTGAAGTTGTTAATGCACATTATACTGATCCAAACCGTATGTTAACAAGTGCTACTTGGGAGGTCATTAATGATGCTGTTAAGTTTTTACATAAATTTTATACAGCTACTGTTGAGTTTTCTGGAGCATATTACCCCACTGTTACTATGGCTTTAGTACATATAGCTGAAATTTCTTTTCTGCTATCTGAATTTAAGAAGAAAGAAAAATATAAGGATGTTGTTGAAAAAATACAAGCAAAATTCAAAAAGTATTTCTTTCCAATTCCTCCGATTTACTTAATTGGTGCAGTTTTAAATCCTTCTATTAAGATGTCTGATTGTCACCAATTAATGAATGCTTTATATACTTATATGGAGATTGAAGAAACTGAAACCCCAAATTTATATGTCTCTATGAACAAGCTAAATGAATATTTACAACAATTATATAATTATTACAAATGTAATTGATGATGCTGCTCGCGATGTAGGCAATGTTAATCCCACTATGCAATGTAGCACTTCTGCTACTGTGGATGATGAAGAAGGCCTTGATAGTTTTAATATTTTTTCTACATTTTCTAACACTCAAACCAGTAGCAGGAACATTGATGAACTTCAATTTAACTTGTAGAAGCAAAAAAAGCCTCGCACAAAGGAATTTTCATCGTTGGGATGGTGGCATGAGAATGGAAAATAATTTTCTGTTCTTTTCGCTATGGCTCGGGATGTGCTGAATGTGCCAATTTTTACTGTTGCATCGGAGAGTGCATTTAGCCAAGCAAAACAACAACTTGAAAACAACCGCCACTCATGGGGAAACAATACTTTGGAAGTTTTATTAAGTTTCAGAGATTGGATTAGATCGAAATAAAGAAATCAAGGACGTGAAGATGTTGATAGCCCAGAAGACGAGAAACTTGGAGATATATTAACACATGGTAACCCATCCGAATTTAACACTCCCGAAGAAGGTCAATCGGTTCATATTGATTATGAAGAACTTACGAAGGCAATGCAAAACCTTTGAATTTACTTGTTGTTAAAAATGTAAATATTTCAATTTGTAAGTTCAAATTTGAATTATGAAATAAAAGTAGCACTTGCAATAAGTGCAATTTTTTCCCATCTTCCTTGTATTCTTAAAATTAATACAAAGTATTAATATAACTTACAATAGTTATACAAAATTTCAAAAAAAAAAAAATTTAAAAAATACTAAACCCAGCCCAGCCCGACCCCCTCAACCCGTAACCCTTACGGTTCAATTTTTACCCGGATGAACCCGAACCCGTTAAGACCAAGCCCGGAATCGGCCCGGAACCAAACCCGTACGGGTCCAAATAACATCGGCCCGGCCCGGCCCGGCCCACCCGTTTAACACCTTTAACATCTATTCAAAGAAGCCTAAAAAGAAACTCCCTCCGGTTCACAATAAGTGACCAGTTAACTTTTTATTTTGGTTTAAAATAAGTGTCCAATTAGATAATCGAGAAAAAATTCAATTTATTTTTATTCTTTTACCCTTATGTGCATATTTCCCTAAAAAGTTTTCTCACTCCTCACTATAACTATGTGACCAATATTTAATAAGGGTAGTTTAATTACACTAGGTATTTTTGTGCAAAATTTAGCATTTTTTTAATGAGCGTGTTAAAAGAAAACTGGTCACTTATTGTAAACCGGAAGGAGTATGATTAATGTCAGAGGCAAATGGTGGAGATGAGCTGCGATGTGGTTCAGTCATGGCTGATTAAGAATATTTTTTTAGTTTTACGGTTAATTTAATAGGATAATGACAATTTAAAAATACAGAAGATCCTTGTAAATCATTTACTTCCATTTAAATTGTATTATGCTGTACCATTTACTCTACTGGAACTTGAAAGCTGAATTTATTTTTTTTGGTCTTTTCCATCCAGTTATTTTACTTGGCTATAAAGCAATTTCTGTAGGATCTGTTTAAAGTATCTGGCCAATTACGCTAATAAACCCATTTATTTGTTATTTATTTTATGTATGTGATTAATATTTATATAGTTTGTTAGTCACTAAAGTGATCAAACTAGAATATTTTAAAATAGTTGCATGCATAAAATTTTCCGATGCTTATTGTATGTGTGCATTTATGTTTATATAGTTTGTTAGTCACCAAAGTGGTCAAACTAGTATGTTCATGAAAAATATGCATTGTATACCTCCGAAAAAAAGACATGTATAGAACTGAACATTGAAGAAATCTCAAGAGAAATAAAAGATTCGATGATCTAATCAAATAATAGTACTATGGTTCGAGAGAAAGTAACATTATCTACTCGGACACTACAATGGAAGTGTGTTGAATCAAGAACAGATAGTAAACACCTTTATTATGGACATTTTATTCTGTCTCCACGTATGAAAGGCCAAACCGACACAATAGTCATTGCGATGAGTGGAATTTATCCTTTATTTTCTCCTTTTCATTCACTCGGATTTCTTCCGTTTCATCGATTATGTCCGGATCCCACCTTTCTTCCGAAAAAAGGGAAGGAGAAGGATAAGGATTACATAAAATTATAATTTATTCATACAATTAATAGAATACCGATAATTAAAAATTAGTGGAGAAATTAATTTTTACTATTGCTAAAACTTAAGGATTTACCCAAAGGTGAATCAATTATTCTATGAATAATGGATATGATGAGGTAAAATTAATATTCTTTAGTCAAATATATATTATCTGTCCAAAGATGGCCTATATATTTGGTTAAAAATATTTAATTACCTATTAAAGACTAAATAAAATTTAAATTATGATAGTGTACCGTAGTATTTACCCAAAGGAGAATTGTGATATGCTTTAATTGTTTTTACTGAATCCATATTGATTTGTGAGAATGTATTATCAATTTTGCAGCTATTCCTCTTCATTTGCATGCCTCGTCTGTTACTGTGTTCAACGGATTAAACTTATGTGAATGGCATGAACAATTCTAGTTCCAGTTAGGTTTGATGGATCTTGACTTGGATCTCCTAAATGATAAGCTCAGTGCTATTACTGATACGAGCAGTGGGATGAGAAGTCTTTCCATGAAGCATGGGAAGGCTCAAACAGGCTGAGCCTTATGTTTATGCGAATGAATATTGTCAACAAGATGTGACGACCCGGCCTGTTGTCACGTGAGTTACCGCCCTGTTTCCCCCATATTATGTTGCTCTATATTTCAATGTCAGTATTTGAGTTGATCGGATAGAATTGAGTTGGTTTTAGTTGGAAATGAGGCACTTAGCCTCTTAGAAGAAAGTTTGTTTTAGAAAAGTCAACCGGAGGTTGACTATGTGGCTAGAGGCCTCGGATGTGAATTCCGGTAGTTCGGTTGGCTTCGGAGGATGATTTGTGACTTAGGAGTGCAATCGGAATTGAATTTGGAGGTCCGGTGTAGAATTAGGCTTGAATTGGCGAAGTTGGAATTTTGGCGAATTCCGGTTGATAGGCGAGATTTTGATCCGAGGGTCATAATAGAATTTCGAGAGTTGCAGTAGCTTCGTTAGGTGATTTTGGATATGTCTGCAAATTTTCAGGTTATTCGGACATCGTTTGGTTGGATTTTTGATCAAAAATGTATTTCGGAAGTTCTTGAAGAACTTAGGCTTTGATTTGGTGAAATTTGATGATTTTGATGTTAACGATAGTGTTTTAAGGATTGGAACAAGTTTGAATAAGGTTATAGGATGTGTTGGTGCTTTTGGTTGAGGTCCCGGGGGCCTCGGGGTGAGAACGGGTGTTAAAACGAGAAGTTTTTGAATTTGGCTTCAGGTTTGTTTTGCTGTCAGCTGGTATTTCTGCTTCTGCGGAAATGGACCGCAGAAGCCGATGAAGGAGCACAGAAGCGAGTTTGGCTTTGGTGGTGAAGTTCCGCAGAAGCGGAACTTGGTCCGCATAAGCGGTGCCGCAGGAGCGGAGTATTGACCGCAGAAGCGGACTTTGGGATCCGCAGAAGCGTGTTTCTGTGTCGCAGAAGCGGTCGTGGGAAATTAAGTGAAAAACCGCAGAAACGGATAATTGGGTGCGGAAGCGATACTGCAGAAGCGGTTATGGGAACCGCAGAAGCAAAAGCTGGACTGTGTTTAATGAACAGTGTTCGCGAATTTCAGAAGATAAGAAAACATTTTAGACCTCAGGAAGAGGCGATTTTGGGCGATTTGGAGAGGATTCAAAGGGGATTCCATCAGGTATGAATTTATAGGCTCGAATAATGTTGTTATGGTGTAAAAACAAGGATTTAAACACTGAAAATCCAAGGATTTAAGGGTTAAAAATGGAGGTTAGGGCTTAAAACCTAAGAAAGTGTAAACTTGGAATTTGAGGGGTCAAATAGACTTCGATTTTGATGAATTTGATATGCGTAGACTCGTAGCGAGATGAGGAGTCCGGTAATGTGAATTTCGTAATTCTTCGAGAAGTGGGCCCAGGGCTCGGGTTTTGCTAGTTTCGAGATTTTTGATATTTTTCGATTGTTTTCGATTGGGTATTATTCCGTTAGCATGTTGTAATGCATTCGCTCTGATTTTGGTTAGATTCAACATGCGTGGAGGCTGAATTGAGGGACAAAGACGTCGCGAGCTACAGATTTCACCGGTTCGAGGTGAGTAATACTTGTAAATGATATCCTGAGGGTTTGAAACCCCGGATTTGCACATCATAGTGCTGTATTGTGGTGACTTGCACGCCAGGTATGAGCGTGGGGTAGAGCACCGTTGGGGATTGTGACTTGGTCTATCCCGGTTGTTGATTTTACTGCGTGATTGACTGAAACCTACTTGATACTATCATGAATTGGACTGATTGCCATATTTTGGGCTTCGTGCTGATTATTTGGATCCCTTAGGTATTATTATCACTATTTCCATGATGTTTAGCATGTTTTTATGATATCAGTCCTGAGTTAAACACTGTCTCGAAATGACTAGTAAATTTCTAAAGTCTTAAACACTTAAGCTATAATTCCTAATAATTGGAACTGAAAATGATAAATTGACTGTGTTCGTGTGGCTTGCATACATATAACTAGACTGATTGTGGATCGGGCTGCACGCCGCAGCGAATGCTACGATGATAGTACGCTTGGGCTGTAGGAGCCCTTCCGGAGTCTGAACCCCCACAGTGAGCGCGGGTACCCAAATGGATCGGGCTATACGCCGCAACATTCATGTGCATTGCATTGCATTCACGCATTGATTCCTGTCTATACTACGTGGCATGACATTTAGCACTCTCATGTCATTGGCATCCATGCTATTTCTTGCACTGTGTACTAGATACCCTGGTGTTATTTGTAAATAGAGTGCTGTGCCCGAGGGGCCGACTTGTGTACGGACTTGCACTAGCTGATATCGCATTCATATGCTTACTGTTGGAAAAAGAATATTTTCAAAAGAGATTTTTAAACTGAGCTAGATGTTTCTAAAGGATTTTCACGGTTTTACTATTTTGTTCAAAAGGTTGTACTGTACTATATAGCATGATGGAGTGTTCTTACGTGATTTCTTATCGCTCAGTTATTATTTACACTTATTACCACTGAGTTGGAAGCACTCACTTTACTCCCTGCACCACATGTGCAGATTCAGGTGTCTCGGGAGCATAGTTGAGCTATTTGCTACTTCAGAGTTTCTCAGGAGTTGTCGAGGTAGCTGCCTGACGTTCGTAGGACTCGACTCCTCCCCTATTCCTTTATTATTTCCGCATTTTAGAACATCAGTATTGCTGAGAATGTATTATTTTGTTATCTTAGAGGCTCTAGACTCATGACCCCAGGTCTTTAGGAGATGTTGGCTAAGTCAGTGATTCATACTGTCTCTATCTAGATTATTAGTTAATAGACTTGTTAAACGGTAATTTAATGCTATAAATTGGAAATGGGTGGTGTGATTGAGTTGTAAGTGTTAATTGGTCAGGCTTGCCTAGAAATTGTGTTGGGCGCCATCACGACCGGGATTGGGGTCGTGACAAGTTGGTATCAGAGCCTAGGTTACTAGGCCTTATGAGTCATGAGCCGGTTAGTAGAGTCTCGCGGATCGGTTCGGAGACGTCTGTATTTATCCTCGATAGGCTGCATAACCTTTAGGAAAACTTCACTTTCTTGGAATTCTTATCGTGCGTACTTGATTTAGCTTGAGATATAACTCTTGAAATTCCTTCCAAACGTCTATATGCGCACATGAGCACTCGGTATTATAAGTGCCCTGATGGCTTGTGATTCCCTGATCGAGGGGCAAGATGTGATCCCGGGAGTTCGATGTTGGGCCAGTCTGGAGGACTTGAGGCCGGATCTTGCCTATGTCTTGAGCACTGCGGTGTTGATTGTGTGAGCAAGTGTTCTGAACTTATATGTTCGGTATTGTCCCTATTAGCCGGAATGGCGGTTGGATATCCATGTGATGAGTGTGTTAGTACTGCAAGATGTATCTATGTGACTTGGTAGTGACGAAGGAGTCTGCTGAATGATAGATGAGCTTGTAAGTGTTTGATTCCTATTGTAATTTGTTGTGCAGCCCCGAGTTATGGGCGCGTGAAGAATATTTTCGTGTCTCCTAGTTGGGAAGTGAAGTACACTACTTATGGCGATATGAGTTCAGAATCAGGAAGACTTAATGGATGTGTTATGTGTAAGATGGTGGAAGGTGTGCTGAAATACTAAATTGAGGCGAAGCAGGTGGGATATCTCCTGCGGAGTGTTCTTAAGGGGTACGATTCTTATGTATACTGTTACAAGATTTCACGTGTAATTAAAGGGTATGTGTTGAAACTTGATAAATTCGGGTAGCTTAAGAGAGTGGACTTAGCTGATGTGGGGATGAATGCGAGGTTTGTAGAGGATTTCAGTATCCGAGGATCTGTGTTATAAACTAGTAGATGATTTGAGTTTAATCTCACTATAATATTGTGGCATCATTAGAGTAAAAGCATTATGTGTTATTAAATGTGTCCTGATAGGTGGATTGGAGCCAAGTTGGGGAGGTTGCGGTTGATTAGCTGATTGCATGGTTATGTGCTATGTTGGTTCCTTTTCGAGGTATGCTGGCGGATCTGTCTTGGTTGCAGAAATTAGCCAAGGATGGCACGAGTGAAGCAAAAATTTTTTGATATAGGTTATATGGTGCTTCGTAGATGTGAGGAAATATTAGGATGTCTTGAGCTGTTGTTGATAAAGAATGCGCAGTGTATAGAGAAATAAGATGTTCGTTTGTATTGGAATGAGGTCATATCTTTCGGTGTTAGAGTGCTAATAAGGCACAAGTGGTTCTGTTCGTTAAGTCAGGTAAATTGCAGTTGGAATAGGAGTGAATGACTCTCGAGAATGGTTTTATTGTGTTCAAGATCTGGCATGTAATAATCAGGTGTCTTAAGGTTGTGTATGTGGCTAGGGACTGTGTTTTCATTAGAAAAGGATCAGGACTTGTGGTATTTTATGTTAAGTATGGGATTCCATATATCAGTATCTGGGAAGTAATGGTAACAAATTCCGATTCGCAGGGAGTTCTTCAAGTAAAGCATTCTGGAGCGTGGTATTTCTGGGAAGCATTGAGAGAGTAATCGGTGGCCTATGGGTCTTAGACAGTGTGGTCTTACGTTCGAATCTCCTGTGGTTAGCCTGGATTGAGGCATTATGATTCTACTGCAAGGGAGAAATATCAAGTGGATGATGAATAAAAAGAGAAATTTGATAGAAGGAATAGCTTGATAATAGACCTAATCGGTATGGTAAAGATATGATTAATTACTTGTATGTGTTCGAAGTAATGGGCTTTTACAGGCAATTTACAGCAATGCTCTCGAGTTTTGACGGCTTGCTCAGCTCGGTTTAGAAAGAAGGATTCAGTTCTGGCAGTTTAGCTCGAACAAATGGAGTTGGCAGAGATGTTCTTGTTGGGTTTTACCGTGGTTTGAAGATGAGTATATTT
>MU761624.1:0-10604 GCA_026770625.1 Nicotiana glauca | reverse complement strand
AGAGGGTTTCGAGGGTTCTCATCAGGTATGGATTCTTGGTCTTAGATTATGTTATTATGGTGTAAAAACATGGATTAACACTGAAATTCAAGGAATTAAAATGTAAAAATGGAGGTTAGGGCTTGAAACCTAAGAAAGTGTAAACTTGGAATTTGAGGGGTCAAATGAACTCCGATTTTGATGAATTTGATATGGGTAGACTCATGGCGAGACGAGGAGTCCGGTAATGTGAATTTCGTAATTTTTTGAGAAGTGGGACTGGGGCTTGGGTTTTGCTAGTTTCGAGATTTTTGATATTTTTCGATTGCTTTCGATTGGGTATTGTTCCCTTAGCATATTGTAATGCATTCGCACTGATTTTGGTTATATTCAACGTGCGTTGAGGCCGAATTGAGGGCAAAGGCATCGCGAGCTAGAGATTTCACCGGTTCGAGGTGAGTAATACATGTAAATGATATCCTGAGGGTTTGAAACCCCGGATTTGCACATCATAGTGCTGTATTGTGGTGACTTGCACGCCAGGTATTAGCGTGGGTAGAGCACCGTTGGGAATTATGACTTGGTCCATCCCGGTTGTTGATTTTACTGCGTGATTGACTGAAACCTACTTAATATTATCATGAATTGGGTTGATTGCCATGTTTTGGGTTTCGTGCCGATTATTTGGATCCCTTAGGGATTATTATCACTGTTTCCATGATGTTTAGCATGTTTTCATGATATCAGTCCTGAGTTAAACACTATCTCAAAATGATTAGTAAATTTCTAAAGTCTTAAACACTTAAGCTATAATTCCTAATAATTGGAACTGAAAATGATAAATTGACTGTGCCCATGGGCTTGCATGCATATAACTGGACTGATTGTGGATCGGGCTGCACGCCGCAGCGAATGCTACGATGATAGTGCGTTTGGGCTGTAGGAGCCCCTCCGGAGTCTGAACCCCCACAGTGAGCGCAGGTACCCAAATGGATCGGGCTGTACGCCGCAGCGTTCATGTGCATTGCAATGCATTCACGCATTGATTCCTGTCTGTACTACGTGGCATGACATTTAGCACTCTCATATCATTGGCATCCATGTTATTTCTTGCACTGTGTACCAGATACCCTGGTGTTATTTGTAAATAGAGTGATGTGCCCGAGGGGTCGACTTGTGTGCGGACTTGCACTAGCTGATATCGCATTCATATGCTTACTGTTGGAAAAAGATATTTTCAAAAGAGATTTTTAAACTTAGCTAGATGTTTCTAAAGGATTTTTACGATTTTACTATTTTGTTCAAAAGGTTGTACTGTACTATATAGCATGATGGAGTGTTCTTACGTGATTTCTTACCCCTCAGATATTATTTACACTTATTACCACTGATTTGGAAGTACTCACTTTACTCCCTGCACCACGTGTGCAGATTCAGGTGTCCCGGGAGCATAGTTGAGCTATTTGCTGCTTCAGAGTTTCTCAGGAGTTGTTGAGGTAGCTGCCTGACGTTCGCAGGACTCGACTCCTCCCCTATTCCTTTATTATTTCCGCATTTTAGAACATCAGTATTACTGAGGATGTATTATTTTGTTATCTTAGAGGCTCTAGACTCATGACCCCAGGTCTTTGGGAGATGTTGGCTAAGTCAGTGATTCATACTGTCTCTATCTAGATTATTGGTTAATAGACTTGTTAAACGGTAATTTAATGCTATAAATTGGAAATGGGTGGTGTGATTGAGTTGTGAGTGTTAATTGGTCGAGCTTGCCTAGCAATTGTGTTGGGCGCCATCACGACCGGGATTGGGCTCGTGACACAACATTAAGAGTATTATTCCACAAATAGAAAGTGCCCAAGAATACCTGAAAATTGTGAAAGAACATTTTCGTTTTGCAGATAATTCTCTCGCTGGTACACTAATGGCATAACTCACGACCATGAAGTTTGATGTATCGCGTAATATGCAAAACCATATTATTGAGATGACTAACATTGCAGCAAGACTTCAGACCTTAGGGATGGAAGTGGATGACTCCTTCTTGGTTCAGTTTATTTTGAACTCATTGCCTCCTGAGTATGTACCTTTTCAAATTCGATAACACTATTAAGGATAAGTGGAATGTTAGTAAATTGTCGAGTATGCTTACTTAGGAGGAGTCAAGACTTAAGAAATAAGGGATAAATTCAATTAACCTCACGGGTCAAGGAGCTGGTAAATGACTTAAAGTGAAGTCCAACAGTTCAAGAAGAAGAAAGCACATGTTAAAGCTCCACAGGATGCTAACAAGGGACATAAGGCAGACACGTGTCTTTTCTATAACAAGGAAGGACACTATCAGAAATATTGCCAGAAACGTAAAGCTGGGTTCGAAAAGAAAGGTACAATTAGTGCTTTTATATGTTTCGAATCAAATTTAGTAGAAGTTCCTAATAATACTTGGTGGCTTGATTCTGGTGTAACTGCTCATGTATCTATTATGTTGCATGGTTCCTTACAATCCAAACTAGAAATCCAAATAATAATTTCTTGTTCATGGGCAATCGTAAGAAGGCTCCAATTAAAGGCATAGGGACTTATTGTTTGATCATAGAGACTGGACGTCACCTTGATCTATTACATTCTCTTTATGTACCTTCAGTTTCTAGGAATTTGATTTCTCTTTCAAGACTTGATGTTTCTGAATTTGATTTAAAGTTTGGAAATAGATGTTTCAATTTATATCAGAATGTTATTTTTATGATTCTGGTTTTCTTAGTGATGGTTTATATAAATTAAAACTTGATATTGTCTTTTCTGAATCCATTGTTACTGTTCAACATAATGTTAGAATTAAACGTAGTTCACTAGATGAAAGTTTTGTTTACTTGTGGCATAGATATTTGGGTCATATATATGAAGAAAGGTTAGAAACATTAGTAAAGAATGAGATTCTTCCAAATCTAAATTTTACTGATCTTACTATATATTTGGATAGTATTAAGGGAAAGCAAACCAAGCCTAGTAAGAAAGGTACAACAAGAAGCACCAAACTTATTGAAATTATACACATCGATATTTGTGGACTCTTTGATGTTTCATAATTTGGTGGAGAAAAATATTTTATCACTTCTATTGATAATAGGTGAATTTGACTATAATCATGCCTTAAATAATCACCTTCTTGTGTAGTTTTGATGATAAAAGTGATAACAAAATGCTCTTATTAGTGTTTTTCATGATTTGCAGGTGATATATGTCCAAAGAAGGCTAAGGAGCAGTTTTGGAGTCAAAAATGGAGAAAAGAGGCCAACTGTGTAAATTCCCATTGGAACCATGCCTGCCAGGCCTGAAATTTCAGAGAAGGTGTTTGGCCGCGGTAGAACCGCGGTGGAAGATAGCTGCAGAAGTTTTGAGATCAGAGAGGGTCATTGGCCGCGGTTCCACCGCGACCGCAGCAGAACCGCGGCAAGCGCAGTAAACTTCGAGGACTAAAGTGTAAAAGACGGGATTTTTTGCCCAAAACCCTATTTTAAATATTAGACTTCGCCTAAAGGAGGCAGGTATTGTTTATGAGAGTATCTTGGCAAGGAAATCAATTGTGAGAGATCACCCAAAACATCTTTCTTCTTTTCTTTGATTTTTATTGCTAGTTTATGATGAATCTTATCTTAGTTTGTTAACCCATAGCCATGAGTAGCTAAATCCCTTGTCTAAGGTTTTGATGGAAACTATTGCGGGATGAACTTCTTGTTTATGTGAATACAAATTGCTAGTTAAATCTCTATTTGTTCAACTTTATTTTTGTTATAGTTAATTGACAGAATCCTCAATTAACTGTGCCTATTTAGTGTGCATAACTTGGAAAAGAGTGCATATTTAGGTTATTGTTGAACAACAGCACTCCTAAATTATAAGAGGAATCTATAATTGTGGGTTTAAAGGCGGGATTAGGGATAATGAAGACTTGGGTGTAATCTAAAGTGAATTGTGCTAATTAACGCTAGCTAGTATTTCTCGGGAGAGCGCAATAGTATATTACTGTGATTACTCGGGAGAGATTTACGGTAAGAAGAGTGTTCATGATTGATAGAGATGTGTTGGCATATTTGTATGAAGCATAAACAGAAGGGATTCCATCAGTAGGGGAAATCTTTACCTTAGCTTTTTCTCATCATTGTTTACAACCTTAGCGTTTTAGTTTACAGCTGTTTAATTTACTTGCAATCTTAGTTACTAAAGAAACCATCAACTGTGATTCAAATATTTGGGAAGCTGGTTCTGAAGAGTTAGTGGGTCTGAAGATAGTAATTGATAGGTTAACTCTCCATGGATTCGACCCTGGGCGTAATACTCGGGTTATATTTGCAACATTCGCATTGTCCTTTTTATAAGGCATAGTTGGGCGTGATCAAATTTTGGTGCCGTTGCCGGGGAGTTAACGGAATTATCAATTGCCATTGACAGAAATACAAAGATTCTTATTGTAGTCAGTTTTCTCTCTACCCAATTTTTCATTGAAAGTTTGACGGTTGTTGACTTGATTGCTCAGGTGTATGCCTAGAAAGTCTATGAGGACTGGAGAACTACTTGAAGGACTCTCAGACCTCGAGCAAACATTCCGAGCATTGAACCGTGCCAACAAAAGAATTCAACAATCCCAACAAACACTCAAAATCGAAATTAACATGGGAGACGTGAACGATCCCAACGGAAACGTCAGGAATGAGCAAGATGGCTTAAATGCCAGGGAAGGGGCACCTCCTGTGCCTGAGGGTACATTATATGACTGGGCATAACCAATAGCCGACAATTTGGCTACTGCCATTGTTGTGCCCGCAATACAAGCTGAATCATTCCAGATCACAAACAATATGCTATACTTGTTGCAAAACAGGGGACTCTTTTCTGGGACACAAATAGAAGATCCTCAGTAGCATTTGAAGAACTTCTTATCCATATGTAAAACTCAAAGGCAACCCAACGTGACTCTGAAAGCAATCAGGCTATTATTGTTTCCATTCTCGGTGACAGGAGCTGCGCATGTTTGGCTAAATTCACTACTCATCAACTCTATAGAAACGTGGGATGAATTAGTTAAGCAATTTCACAACAAATTACACCCACCTAACAAAACTGCTCAACAAATTGATGAGATCGTGAACTTCAAGCAGAAACCAATGGAGACTCTACATGAGACATGGGGCAGGTTTAAAGGAATGTTGGTTATGTGTCCTTACCACGGTATTCCAGAACAGATGTTGGGACAACAGTTTTACATGGGGCTGTCAGATAGCATGAAGAACATTGTAGATGCTTCAACTGGTGGGGCGTTCTTGAGCAACACTTGGAGAGAAGGCCAGAATTTGCTGGACTAAATGGCACAAAATTCGGGATGGACAACTAGGAATGCACCTATCATTCCAGTGGTGCACTCAGTGCCCCTTGATCCTTCTAATACTATGGCTGAAAATATGGCAACTCTCTTGACACAGATGAGCATTCTCACCAAAAAGGTGGAGGAATCAGGGCAAAAGCAGTAGGTACATATAGTAGATACTACCAATGGGGGCTTGTGCGCATCTTGCATTAGCCAGCCAATTGATAATCCTTGGACTGTAGAGCATGATCATCATCATCAGCACCCTGAAGATATGAATTATGTGGCTAACTATGGGGGTCAGAGACAAGGAAATCAGAATTGGGGTCAGCAGACTCAGCAGCAGTACAGGCCACCTCAACCACAGTACAACGCCGGAAACATGGGAGGTATGAGACCCCCCAACAACATGGCACCGTATCCTAGACCACAGGGGTACAACAATCAGCAGCAAGGGTACCATCCACCTCAGCAACAGCATGGTGGAAGACAAGAAGATGGGTTTGCAAGACTGGAAGCAATGATGCAGCAGGTTATTGGGTCCAATGCCAAGATAAATGAAAGAGTGGATGCACATGATGCAGCCATTAAAAATATTAAGGTACAAGTGGGCCAGATCTCAATGTCGCTGAACAATCGCCCTCAAGGGACATTACCTGCAGATACCCAAATCAATTCCAAAGATCAGGGCCCAAAGCAGCTGATGGCAGTGAGTCTCTGAAATGGTAGGGATCTAGATGTTGAGCAAGAGAGAGCTCGAAGTAACATACAGGCTGAGACACTCATTCCAGTGCCCATTGAGCTGGATGAGTCTACGGTATTGACAGAGGTGACAGTCCAGCCCAAACCTGAAGAGAAGAATATGCAGTAGGAGACCGAGAAAGTAGCTGAGCCAGTTGAAGAGCCAGTAGTTGAAATAGTATCTGAGAAAGAGAAATCCCAAGTGATTAGGAAGAAAATACCTCTTGCACCATTCCCACAGAGGTTGGCCAAGCACCAAAAGGAGGAGCAATACAAAATGTTCTTTAAGATGCTCAAACAAATCCAGGTAAACATTCCATTGATTGAAGCTTTAAAGGAGATGTCGGGATATGCTAAAATGATCAAGGACTTGATGTCCTGGAAGTTTGACTTCCAAGACTTGGCCACGGTGGCAATTACTCAGACCTGTAGTGCAGTGGTGTCTAGACCTATTGCTGAAAAGCTATTTGATCTAGGTAGCTTTACAATTCCATGCACTATAGGGAACTTCGCCTTTGCTAAGACACTTTGTGATTTAGGGGCCAGCATCAATCTTATGCCCCTGGTTATTTATAAGAGGTTGGGCATTGGGAGAGCGAGACCCACCTCTATGCTGCTACAGCTGGCCGACAGGACTGTGAAGCGTCCATTTGGGATACTTGATGATGTGCTTATTCAGGTGGGGAAATTCGTGTTCCCTGCAGATTTTGTAATCTTAGATTGCAAAGTGGATGAAGAAATTCCTATAATCTTAGGACGGCCATTCTTGGCCACGGGGAGAGCTTTGATTGATTGTGAAAATTGTGGAGCTCAAGATGAGGCTCAATAATGAAGAAATAATATTCAATATGCAGAAATCTATGAGGCAACCAAGTGAGATCCCCAATTGCTCTTTTATTGATGCTGTGGATGTAATTGTAGAGTCTGATGATGAGGTGTTAACGGCTGAGGACCCCCTTGCTGCATGCTTAATGAATTTAGATGAAGTGAATGGGGAGGATTTGGCAGAATGGGTGTCAGCATTGGAAGGTAGAGGGTCCTGGGACAGAAATCTAGAGTTTGAGCCCTTACACTTAGAAAAGAGAGAGACCCCTCCAGCAAAATCATCCATTGAAGAACCACCTAAGCTGGAGCTAAAGCCATTGCCAACCCACCTCATGTATGAGTTTGTGGGTCCCAACTCCACATTACCTGTTATTATCTCATCTGGTTTGTTAGATGTGCAGGTTCAACAGCTTTTGCAGGTACTAAAGGAGTGCAAAACTGCCATTGGATGGACCATGGCAGACATTAAGGGGATCAGCCCCGCCTATTGTATGCACAAGATTCTGCTGGAAGAGGGGAACAAACCTTCAGGGAACATCAGAGGAGGCTGAACCCAAATATGAAGGAAGTGGTGAAGAAGGAAGTGATAAAGTGGTTGGATGTGGGAATCATTTTCCCAATCTTTGACAGTAGCTGGGTTAGCCCAGTTCAATGTGTTCCTAAAAAGGGTGGCATGACGGTTGTGAAAAATGATAACAACGAACTAATCTCAACAAGAACCGTCACAGGCTGGAGAATTTGCATGGATTATAGAAAGTTGAATCTATCCACCTGAAAAGACCACTTCCCACTTCCCTTCATTGATCAGATGCTAGATAGATTGGCAGGGAGATCACATTTTTGTTTTCTGGATGGGTACTCAGGGTACAATCAGATCTCTATTGCCCCTGAGGACAGAGAAAAGACGTCCTTCACTTGCCTATATGGCATCTATGCCTTCAGGAGGATGCCCTTTGGCCTATGCAGTGCACCCGCCACATTCCAACAGTGCATGATGGCTATATTCACTGACATGGTAGAAGATATAATAGAGGTGTTCATGGATGACTTCTCAGTGGTGGGGAATTCATTTGAAGAATGCCTAGTAAATCTGACGCGTGTGCTGAAATGGTGCATCGAGACTAACTTGGTTTTGAATTGGGAAAAGTGCCATTTCATGGTACAAGAAGGAATAGTCTTGGGGCATCGGGTGTCAAGCAAGGGAATAGAGGTTGATAGAGCAAAGGTTTATGTCATAGCAAAACTGCCTCCACCAACTTCAGTCAAAGCCATAAGAAGCTTTCTTGGACATGCCGGTTTCTATCGGAGGTTCATAAAAGTCTTCTCCAAAATCGCCAACCCTCTCTGTAAGTTGTTAGAGAAAGATCACCCGTTTGTATTTTCAGATGATTGCAGGGTAGCTTTTGAGGAATTGAAATAGAGGCTGGTCACAACACTTATCATCGTTGCCCCCAACTGGGAGCACTCGTTCGAATTAACGTGTGATGCTAGTGACTACGCGGTGGGGGCAGTGCTGGGTCAGCAGAAAGACAAATTGATGCACCCGATCTACTATGCTAGTAGAACACTGAGCGGAGCCTAGTTGAACTACACAGTGACGGAAAAGGAGATGCTAGCTGTGGTATTCGCTTATGACAAGTTCCGGTCCTACCTGATAGGATCCAAGGTAATTGTATACATTGACCATGTAGCTCTTAAATACTTAATAGAAAATAAGGACTCTAAGCCACGCCTGATTCGTTGGGTGTTGCTACTGCAAGAGTTCGATTTTGAAATTCGTGACCGCAAGGGCACTGAAAATCAAGTCGTTGATCATCTATCACGACTTGAAGAAGCTGAAAGTGTAGTAGAAGTTGAGGAAATTCTGGAAACTTTTCTAGATGAGCAGCTGCTCGCTGCCACTCATTAGGAAGCGCCTTGGTATGCAGACTATGCTAATTACCTGGCCAGTGGTATTGTTCCTCACGACCTATCATCGGTCCAGAGGAAGAGATTTTTTCGTGAAAGCCAATTGTATTACTAGGATGAGCCCTATCTGTTTAGAATATGCTGATAACATGATCCGAAGATGCGTCCCCGAGATCGAACAATCTTCTATCTTCCAGGCTTGTCACGCTTTGGCGTATGGCGGTCACTTTGGAGGAATCAGGACAGCAGCAAAGGTGCTAGAGGCCGAATTTTTCTAGCCAACGGTGTTTAAAGATGCTCACTTATGGGTCAAGGGCTGTAATGAATGTCAACGCATCCGGAAGATTTTCCGGCATCACGAGATGCCCATGAACCCAATTCAAGAGGTGGAAGTGTTTGATGTTTGGGGGATAGATTTCATGGGTCCCTTCGTCAGCTCCTACGGCGATATGTACATTCTTGTTGCTGTAGACTATGTGTCCAAGTGGGTAGAAGCTGCAGCGTTGCCCACCAATGATGCAAAAGTGGTGGTTGGGTTTCTAAAGAAGAACATATTCACCCGCTTTGGGACACCGCGTGCAATTATCAGCGACGGAGGCACTCACTTCTGCAACAGGTCCTTTGAGAAGTTGTTGGCTAAATATGATGTGTGCCACAAGGTGGCAACTCCGTACCACCCGCAGACTAGTGGACAGGTTGAGGTGTCCAACAGAGAGATCAAGAATGTATTGACAAAAACTGTGAATGCCACAAGGACTGACTGGGCGAGGAAGCTAGATGATGCACTATGGGCTTACAGGACAGCTTTCAAGACACCAATTGGTATGTCACCATACAAGTTGGTGTTTGGGAAGGCCTGTCACCTACCTGTAGAACTTGAGCATAAGGCGTGGTGGGCACTGAAACAACTGAACTTAGACTTGGAAGCTGCGGGCACGTCAAGCGTCACTGAATTACATGAGCTAGAGGAGTTCCGGTATCTCGCTTTTGAGAGCACAAGACTGTACAAGGAGAGAATGATGCGGCTACACAATCAGAACATCATTGAGTGAAATTTCAAACCTGGGGACAGGGTATTGCTCTATAACTCAAGACTGAGGTTGTTTTCAGGTAAGCTTAAGTGACGGTGGTCTGGACCGTTTTGCATGGTTGAAGTTTTTCGATCAGGAGCTGTGGAAGTTGCCACTCAAGATGACTCTCGTACATTTAGAGTCAATGGTCAGCGATTGAAATTATATGTGGGGATGAACGAGTCTAAGGAAATGTCTGAACTGCACTTGAATGAACCACAGAGGTCGAGCGAACCTTAATTGCGCTCATCTGAGTCCTGTCGCGACGTTAAATCAGGCACTGTGTAGGAGGCAACCCATAAAATTGTTGTAAGTGTAACCTTTTAGTATATAAAAAAAAATGGTCGTTAGAATCAGAGAGAGGCCTCGACCGCGATTCCACCGCGAGCGCGGTCAAACCGCGGTCAAATGGCCTCTCTGAACCTCATCCCTCGCGGTTCTACCGCGGCAGGCCCAGACTGGGCCCAGGTAAGTCTGAAAAAAATTTAAAAAAAATAAAAATAAAAATTCCCCCCCCCCCATATTTCCCAACAGATAACGCCCCCTTCCCTTATTCTATTCTCTCCTTCTCTCTCTACAAAAAAATCATCCCAAACTCTCTCCCTTCTCTCTTCATCTTCCTCCCTCTTTCTCTCAAACCTCCATTAACACAACTCAAATCATTCACTTCTTCCACTAAAGTAAGTTCTTCTTCCCCCCTTCTATTTCTTCTTCTTTTAGTA
>MU761619.1:2701-13150 GCA_026770625.1 Nicotiana glauca | reverse complement strand
TAACTTGAATATGTAACTGAACTATATGGACTGTAAACTATAAAACAGGGACTGTTAATAGCTTTGATTAGTTTGACGTCAAATTGTGTATTTCAATCTGAACTGGAAAGTTTAGTTAAAAATAGGAAGAAATTCGGGAATCTGTATATGCTAAAAGAGTAATTTGAAAACCAGCTTTTGAGTATAACATGTATTCACAGTAGTGTATATTTGAGTTTGTGAATCAATGTAGTTGTGATATAACAGTTTTAACCAAAACTAAAAGTAGTTATTCTAGAGCACATTAACATAACATTCTTCATTGTAGTTTGTTCTGGAAAAAGAGGATCTGAATTAAACTAAGTAAATAGATTGAAAATATTAGAAGTGTATAATGATAACCATCGTTTGAAGCTGTTAGCCGTTAATATTAGTTTAAAGGATAGCTTTAAGGATATTAATGTGTTTCAGTGGTTACGAAAATAAATAATGCGAAAGAAATATGCCCGCATAGTGTTTGGTTCAGTTCCTTAATTCAATTAATCTGAAATAACAACTAGTTTGAGTATTAATTTGCTGTTGAACATGTTTGAAATAAGAGTAAGTCAGCTTTTCATATTACTATGGCCAACGTTTGGGCTCAAGTTACACGCAGGGATGAGTATCTCGCCTCAAGCCATTGTGGCCTTATTGGGCCCAGCAGAAACAATAGTGTTCACATGGGCCTGCCCAGTTTTGGGCCACATTGATAATTAAGGGGTCTTAACCTTTATTCGGGCCCTCTTTAAGGCCCAAAAGGAATATAATAATTCATTAACAAATTAAAATAGTTATGAAAAATTAGGATTTTTACTTCATATTCTAGAAAACAAAAACTTAATAGAAAATCGTAGTCACTCTTAAGTAGACCTTTAAATAAAAGTGAGATGAGCCTCGCCGCTTTAAATATACAATTGCAGGGCCCTCAAATAAATTGCTATATAAAATTTTAGACTTGGAAGGACCGTTTAGCAAATTTCGCGGTCTTTCCCAAAGTTAACATAGACGTAGATGTTTTAGGCGCGATCTATAATAAAATACTTTCTCAAGTACGAGTGTACATTTATGTGACCCAAATCTAAATCTCAACAAAGTCGAAATGTGTTAAAGGCCACAGGTGTACTGGTACGGTGTGGTCCGAAATACATTTTCACGACGTTGCAATTCTAGTAAAAATTAAATAATAAAGCGGAATAATAATAAATGCACATAAAATGGAATATATATAGAAATCATATAAAAACTAATACAACAGTTGAGCGACCGTGCTAGAACCACGGAATTCGGGAGTGCTTAACACCTTCTCCCGGGTTAACAGAATTCCTTATCCGAATTTCTGGTTCGCGGACTGTTAACAGAGTCAAACTTTCCTCGGTTCGGGATTCAACCGGTGACTTGGGACACCATTAATCTCCCAAGTGGCAACTCTGAATAAATAAATAAATAAATCCCGTTCCGACTGTCCTTAAATTGAAAAAAACTCCTTCCTTTATTATATCCCTTCTTGGGGTGTAGTAAATGCGGTAAAAAAGGAGGTGTGACAGTAGTTTTAAAAAAAATAAGGGGAAGAAAGGAGATTCCCCTTGTAGTGTTATCCCCAGCAGGTAAGTAAATAATTCCCCAGCAGTGTTATCCCCAGCAGTTCTCAGAGGGATGAAACACAAGTTTTGAAGGAAGTAGTTTTGAAAGAGGAAGACGATACAAGTTTTAAGAGAAGCAGTTTCGAGGGAAGACGACAGCAGTGTTATCCCCAGCAAAAAAAAAGAGCGATAAATCCCCAGCAGTTCTCAGAGAGATGAAACCCAAGTTTCGAAGAAAGTAGTTTTGAAGGAGGAAGATAATACAAGTTTTGAGGGAAGCAATTCTGAGGAAATATAATTCAAGTTAGAAGGAAAATGGTTCAGGAGGCAAGGAGGAACAATGGTAGTACGAATGCAGTTTAAACTATAGTTGAAGTCAGGTGCCCGCCTGAAGAACGGAATGGCATTTTATTTTTAAGTTGTTGTTTGAGATCAGGTGCCCGCCTGAAAAACGGAATGGCATTTTATTTTTAAGTTGTTGTTGAAGTCAAGTGCCCGCCTGAAGAACGGAAAGGCATTATCTTCTTAAATTGTATTTGAAGTTTTAAGTTATTGTTGAAGTCAGGTGCCCACCTGAAGAACGGAAGGGCGCTATCTTTTTAAATTGCAATTGAAGTTTTAAATTATAGTTGAGGTCAGGTGCTCGCCTGAAGAACGGAATGGATTTTTATTTTTAAGTTGTTATTTGAGGTCAGGTGCCCGATGAAAAATGGAATGGCATTTTATTTTTAAGTTGTTGTTGAAGTCAGGTGCCCGCCTGAAGAACGGAAAGCGTTATCTTCTTAAATTGTATTTGAATTTTTAAGTTGTTGTTGAAGTTAGGTGCCCGCCTGAAGAGCGGAAGGGCGTTATCTTTTTAAATTGCAATTGAAGTTTTAAATTATAGTTGAGGTAAGGTGCCCGCCTGAAGAACGAAATGGCATTTATTTTTAAGTTGTTGGTTGAAGTCAGGAACCCGCCTAAAGAGAGGAATGGCGATTTATTTTCAAAGTTGTTGTTGAAGTCAGGAGCCCGCCTGAAGAGAGGAATGGCGATTTATTTTCAAAGATGTTGTTGAAGTCAGGAGTCCGCCTGAAGATAGGAATGGCGTTTATTTTTAAGTTATTGGTTGAAGTCAGGAGCCTGCCTGAAGAGAGGAATGGCGATTTATTTTCAAAGTTGTTGTTGAAGTCAGGAGCCCGCTTGAAGAGAGGAATGACGTTTTATTTTCTAAGTTGTTGTTGAAGTCAGGAGCCCGCCTGAAGAGAGGAATGTCGTTTTATATTTTGAAGTTGTTGTTGAACTTAGGAGCCCGCCTGAAGAGACGAATGGCGTTTTATTTTCCAAAGTTGTTGTTGAAGTCGGGAGCTTGCCTGAAGAGAGGAATGGCGATTTACTTTCTAAGTTGTTGTTGAAGTCAGGAGCTCGCCTGAAGAGAGGAATGGCGTTTATTTTGAAGTTGTTGGTTGAAGTCAGGAGCTCGCATGAAGAGAGGAATGGCGATTTATTTTCAAAGTTGTTGTTGAAGTCAGGAGCCCGCCTGAAGAGAGGAATGGCGTTTATTTTCTAAGATGTTGGTTGAAGTCAAGAGCCCGTCTGAAGAGAGGAATGGCGTGTTTATTTTCTAAGTTGTTGTTGAAGTCAGGAGCCCGCCTGAAGAGAGGAATGGCGTTTATATTTTGAAGATGTTTTTGAGGTCGGGAGCCCACCCGTATAACTGAGGAATACATTTCAGTCTTTACATTCCAAGTCTTGAAGTCAGTAACTTGCCGGGAGAGCGGAGGGTTACAACAGAAAATGCCCAGCAGAAATCCAAATTCAGAAATCAGAAGGAAGGCAGCAATGGTCAGTTCAAGCTTCGAAGAAAAAATAATTCGAAGCTCACGAGAAGAAAATAAGCAGTTCAAGTTCGGCAATCAAGAGAAGTCGACGAGCCAAGTCAGAAATGAAGAAACATCAGAGGAAACATGGCCACAAGAAACACAGGGAAGAACAAGTTGAAGATCTAGATAAGATTTTGTAATTCATAGACTAGTTTAGTCTAGCTTCTTATTTTCTTTTAGCATGGTGTAATAAGGAGGTCAGTAAGCAGTAGCAGCAACAGCAACAACAGTAACAGTAACACCACAACTTCATGGTAGTCCCAGTTACCAAAAATTCTGAACTACACACAACCTGATTCCCTTACAACAAGGGATATGTAGGTTGTCCAAAACCAGGACTCGGTTGCGCCTTTCCTTTTTATTTTCTTCCTCTTTTGAATAACGATATGATCAAAAATTAGTCGCATTGTTCACTTTATCTTTGCCCGAAAAACTCTTCGTGTTTTCGAGCAAAGAGGGGCAGTTGTGAACACCTAATTTATGACAACATTTAATTTTTTATCACTTCTTTTATTTAATATTTTAGGGGGTTTTAACCTACTATTATTTTAGCTTTATTACACTTTTTATTATAGGGTAAAAATATAAAAAATTTAAAATGTGAATTATTACTATTAATATTGTTTATTTATTTATGTATTTATTTTTATAAATAAAAAATCCGAATATTTAAAAATAAAAAATAAAAAATTCGGGAGTGATTTAAAAAATAAGAAAAAAAGGAAGTATTGAATAAAAAAATAAAAGTAAAAGTAGGTGGAATTCTCTTTTTAAAAAAAGTAAAAGAATGAAGAAAATTAAAAAAATAAAAAGTTTTGTGGAAATTTTAAAAAAATAAAAAATAAAATAAAATTGGAATTAAAAAGTAAATATAAAGGTATCTGAAACTTTAAATTTTTTAAAGTAAATAAAAGTAGAATTTTTAAAAAAAAATCAAAAGAAAGTGATTTGTTTTTTTAAAGAAAAGTTAAATAAAGTGAGATTCTCTTTTAAAAAAATAAAAAAAGTGGGATTTTAAATAATATAAAAGTAATTAAAGTTGGAATTTTAAAATAAAAGTAAATAAAGGTGGGGTTTCTTTTTCTAAAAAAATAAAAGCAATTTGTAAGTAGGATTTCTTTTAATTAAAATAATAATAAAATAATAAAATATTAAAAAACCACAAATCTTAAAAATTTCGAAAATTTTGCTATAAATAGAAGAGAAAATTTAGGAAGAAGGGGGTTCAAAAGAGAGGAGAAAAATAGGAGGAGAAGGAAAAAAGAATGGGGCGGAGAGAACGGTATACATTAGATATACACTCTGGATACACTGGATATACAGGGGCAGAATTCAGTTTGGAGAGAGTGAAAAGATAGAACGAAATTTTCTGAAATATTGAGAGTGGAAGAACACGAGAGAAAGTTCAAAGCTAGATATAGAAAATAAAGAGAGATTTCCGTACTATTTTTCTTCTCCATTTTTACTGGTTTTCTCCGTGTTGCTGGAATTTCTGGATTGAGGTGTTGAAGCTACTGTGTTGGACTTTCCGCTGCTGTATTTTTTTTGTTGTTTGCTGTTGCTGATTGCTTACCCCATTTTTATGTTCTACATACCAGGTACATGTCCTGAAACTCGATGTATGTAAATATCCAGTTGAAAAATGAATGAAGTGGAGGCCTATTGTTGATTTACTGCTTTCATTACACTGTAATAATCGTACTGATGGACTGTTTATCATAAGTATGTGCATTTGAACCGTTAAGTGTGTGTTAGATATTTAGAAATGCATACGAGTTTAGTTGAGTATTCGTTGTAATAATTCCATGCTGGACTAACAGAATAGTTTCTATTAGTTTAGTTAATTTCCGATTTTCCTAGATCTGTATAAATGGTGTTTTCAAGTTGTGATTCATTAGGCTGTAGACTGTTAAAGTAGTGTGATACTTCTTCTGATCATGGGAGCTTTATATTTAGTAGTGATGATGTGAGTTAATCTATAATTCTGAGTTTGAGTGGTTGTGTGTGGATTCGAAATCAGAAAGTTAAAAGTAGATATGAGATTTGAAATCAGAAATTATTGTTAAGTATATGTAATTCGTAAGGTTAATTTAGGCAATCCATTTTCGTCCAGTATCCTTAATTCTCGAGTTTCAATTTTTATATGTGGTCACGTTAGTGTTTAATCAAAGTTCATGAGTCAGCATTTTAATAAAAATGAGTCATAGTAGGGAATTTGAAATTTGAACTAGTATGCACCATGTTTGAAATTGTGGTCATAGGCAATTTACATGGGTCATGAAATCTGAAATCAGTTGCTTTCCAACTCATGTTTAAATCTGCATTGAATTAATTTTACTGGCTAGTTAATTTTAGTAGTAGATTCATCATATTTGTATTCTTAATTAAATTGAAATTCCATTTAGTGTAAAAGAAAGGGCTTAACAGTCTAGTCCCTAAACGTTTGGGCCTCAGGATAATTTATGCACGGCCCAGGCCAGTTTTGGCCCCTTTATCATTTAGGCCTGTGCCAAGGTCTATTTTGGCCGATTTTATGTTGTATATCTGGTTTTAAATTCCCTCCGCAGGGCTTACATCAAAGCCCAATGGTCGGATGTTGGTGCATAAACATTGCCTAGTTTGCATTAGTCCAGTAACAAATTAATTAGGGCCTTTCTTTTATTTTAGAGACAAATTAAGTAGAAAACTATAGATTGCTCTAGGCTTGTACTATAAAATAATAAAACGGGACAAGCTTCGCTAAACAAAATACATAAATTGCGGGGCCCTCATTAAATGTATATATTAAAATACTTGGATTTTGGGACTGGCCGTTTAGCGAATTTCACAGCCTTTCCCAAAATAATAACGCGTTAGTCTCTTTAGGCGCGTATTTTAATAACATTACCTCCCTAAACTCGGGTGCGCATTTATGTGACCTAAATCCAAATTCCAACGATGTTAAAGTATGTCCAAAAACTACGAGTGTATTTATATGACGTGGTTCAAGATTTATTTTAATGATGTTGCAATTTTCTTTAAAAATGAATAAAAGCGGTTAATGTTAAAATTTGCACATAGGTTCATAATTGTTAAAATCAGATAATTTAAGCCAAATATAACAGTTGAGCGACCGTGCTAGAACCACGGAACTCGGGAATGCCTAACACCTTCTCCCAGGTTAGCAGAATTTCTTACTCGGATTTCTGATTCGCGGACTGTAATACAGAGTCAATCTTTCTTCGATTTGGGATTTGAACCGGTGACTTGGGACACCATAAATCTCCCAAGTGGCGACTCTGAATTCTTTAAATAAATTCTGTTTCGATAGTGCTTTAATTGAAAAAACTCCTTACGGTCTTGCGGGTGTAGTGTAAAAAGGAGGTGTGACACGAATCATCCATGCGACGCAGTCAACATAAAGTAGACAAATACCCTGTTCGCGAATCATCCGTGCGACACAGGTACACATAGGAATACATGCTCAACCAGTCAAATTCAGAATTTTCGGAAAATATTTTATCAAATAAAAACCAAATCCTCTTTTAACAAGTTAAGAAAATAAAGTTTAATCCTTTTTGAAATTCATTTACTAGTTCAATTTAATTTTTATAATTCAAATGCCAATAAGATTGCAAATATCCCAAGTATAGCATGTTTTTGGGTCCTAGACTACCCGAACAATAACATAATAGTAGCTATGCACGGACTCTCGTCACCTCGTGCGTACGTAGCCCCCCATAAATAGGAGCACATAACCAATTAACTCACCTAAGGGGTAATTTCTCCCTCACAAGATTAGAAAGGAGATTCACCTCGCTCTGAAGATCCACAACCGGCATTCTACATTCTTCCGAAGACTTGCACCAACGCACAATGCTCCAAAACTAGCCAACGATCATACAAATCCATTAATATATGCTCGGTTATACTTTACAACCCAATTTATAATAATTTCTAACCCCGAACAAAAAGTTGACAAAAATGCCCTCGGGCCCACGTGCCCGGAATCCGAAATTTCTCGAAGATAAAGTTTGCCCATGACCCTAGGAACTCAAATATATAATTTCCTCTTAATTCCATACTCAAAATCGTGGTCAAATTCCAAGAAAACAATATTTCTAGGTCTTCCTCTAACCCTCAATTTTCTACCTATTTTCATACTAAAATCCATACATAATTAATGTATTTAACTTATAATAGGTAGAAATAACTTACCTTAACATTGCTGATGAAGATCCTCTCTTGAATCCTCCCAAAAATCGCCAAAGCCATGAAAAATGAGAGAAATGAACTCCCAATCACGATTTTAAAACAAGCCTACTGCCCAGCATTTTCGCTTCAGCGGAACCCTGTCCGTTTCCGCGGTCCCTCTTCTACGGACCGCTTGCCGCTTCTGCGGCTCCCATCCACTCCAGGCCTTCCACTTCTGCGGTCAGCCAACCACTTCGGTGATTCCGCATCAGCGGATCAAGGGCCGCTTCTATGGTCCTGGCTGCCCTCGCCATCGTCCGCTTCTGCGGGGCCGCTTCTGCGGTCCCATATCCGCAGAAGTGGAAATACCAGATACCAACTGCTTCAGTTTTTCTTAAAATCCAGTTTTGATCCGTTAACCACCCGAAATCCACCCGAGGCCCCCGAGACCTCAACTAAACCTACCAACCAATCCCAAAATACGTTACAGACTTTCTCAAGACCTCAAATCACATCAAACAATGCTAAAATCACGAATCAACCCCCAATCCAAGTTTAAGGAACTTTAGAATTTCAAACTTCTACTTCCGATGTTTAAACCTATCAAATCACGTCCGATTGACCTCAAATTTTGCGCACAAGTCATATTTGACATTACAAACCTACTCCAACTTTCGGAATTGGATTCTGACCCCGATATCAAAAAGTCCACTTCTGGTCAAACTTCTCAAAAAACTTCAAATTTTTATCTTTAGCCAGACGGCTTCAAAATGACTTACGAACCTCCGAATTCACTTCTAATCGCGCTCCCAACTCCAGAATCACCATGCAGAGCTACTCCCAGTCTCAGAATCCCAAACGGACATTAATAACGCTGAAATGCACTTCAAGCCAAACGTATGAACTTTCTTCCAAAATGCTAACTTCCACAATATGTGCCAAAACGCTCCCGGGTTATTCAAAATCCAAATCGGGCATACGCCCAAGTCTAAAATCATCATACGAACCTGCTGGATTCAGATCCCGATCCCGAGGTCGTTTACTCAAAACTCCAATCCTAGTTCATTCTTTCGACTTTAAGCTTCCGAAATGAGAATTCTCTTCCCAAATTAACTCCGACCTTCCCTAAATTCAATTTCGACCATGCGTGCAAGTCATAACATCTGAAATGAAGCTGCTCATGGCCTTAGACTGCTAAACTACGCGCTAGGGCTCAAAACGACCGGTCGGGTCGTTACATTCTCTCCCACTTAAACATACGTTCGTCCTCGAACGTGTTGAGAACTATATTGAAGTAGCCTGAAATCATTGTTTAGCACCGCATGCACCCTCCCGTGCTACCACAACTTAGCTGAGCATATTAGCTCGATAAATTTTGAAGATATTCCCTTTTTATTCAGGCAAATAAGCCTTAGAGCCCAATTTCAACATCCGAAATTCTATGCCAAGCTTGATTTCAACATAAGATCACCAAATCATTCACCACACGTTGTACCTAACATGACTCATAACCTTGCTGAATTCTTACTTTGCAACACTTAACCCACAGGACCACAATAATATTTTCTGATCAACTTAGCCAATATTCAACGAGTTAGATACTCCCATTGCACCTCATGACATAAGCAAGTCTTACTCTAACTCTTACAATACCGCCACGACGGATGAGATGTGCCGAAATTCATAATCAACTGCGAGTCAACCAATCATTGAGTCTACACTTTTGACAAGAAATATTACCACATTCTGGACCAATTAATGATCTTTTCTCCTTAATATACTTCATATAATAAGATTGCACCGATCCTAAATCCCATAATCTTGTCTCACCCAGTACGAACTGCGCAGGCAATAAACCCTCCCGGACATGATCAAAAGTCCCATATGATGTCACAATGTACCAATAGGATACCAATTAGGATGCGATACAAAAGGAAAACGAAGTCTGAAAAGGAAGTTCAATTACCCTGCTCGCGAATCATACATGCGACGCGGGCAACATACTGAACAGACACCCCGCTCGCGAATCATACATGCGACGCGGGATCACAGCTAATATGAGTTCCCCTCAGAAAAATGGAAAATAGAGCACATAAAGGCAAATAGGGGGAACTGTACTGAACATCACATTGTTGCAGCATGCAATCCGATCCAGATAACATACTCATGGTAGCGTGCCACTCTATCCACACATAGAACTCACATAAGGAGTGTGAGCACGTGATTTTTGCCCTATAAGAGAAATACTCCCAAAAATTCAAAATAAAACAATTTTAGTTTGCTTGCAATTGTTGTGAATTTTGTGTTATTTTTCTTGTATTATTTGTATTTTATCTGTGCATATTTAATTGTTTAAATAAATAAAAATATATAAAAATCTGTTGCATTTGTATATAAAATTCAAGTTCATTATTAAGAATAATTAAGTTTATTTTACGAAAATAAAAAATCACAAAAAATATGTATTTTTTGTATTTTTAGCATTTAGTATCCAAATTGTGCGATTTTATTTTAATTAATATTTAATTTTTTGTGTGATAACTATTATTAGTAATTAATCAATGTTTTTAAGATAATTTTAGTTTTTATAATTTAATCTTAGCATTTTTTTTATTAATTAGTAATAGAAAGAGAACAAAAATAGAAAGAAAATCGGAATTGGGCCTCTTCTTCAATTTTAAAACCTAGGCCCAAAATATTTCCTACCCAACCAAAAAAATACCCAATAAATAAAGCCCAAACCCTTAAAAAATCTGATCCACCCCCATCTCCCCACTCAATCTTGACCATTGATCTCTAGTAGATCCAACGGTCCG
>MU761617.1:0-12322 GCA_026770625.1 Nicotiana glauca | reverse complement strand
TCAAAGCCATCCTGCTCATAACACATCATTTATACGCGGATTCTCAACACGTAAGCAATTTTCTCAAGCCGTCTCACGACTCATACGGCACATACATCATTACCTGGAATAGATGATGACAAAATAATACCCCGACCGTTCCTCCATAGGGAGCGCTCGCTGAAACGAACACAACTGGCCGGATATAAAGCCCTGTTCACATATATACATCAATACATCGATCTCAAGCCGATTTGTGATTGCACCAACTTGGCGAATAACCTTTCAAAGGTTCATAGTAACTCTCTTTTCCTCATGACACATAAGAACAATCGCCATAACTGGAGCAACCTGCCCCGTTCATAACCCAATAAACAAAGTGACCTCCAGGCATAGTTTCTCAAACAAATATTATTTCCATAATCCTCATACTAGCTTAAATCTTTAGTCAATCAGGTGACTACATGCCACACTTACACAATCTTCTGAAGTAAATATCGAGTTGCTCATTTCCAACCATCGGTCGTACTAACGCTGAAAAGCGATCAAGAATCCCTAACAAATTTACTCTAATCATTCAACCCTTTCCTTGCTCATCCGAGCCTGTGACATCATAATCATTACCAAGCTGTAACCTTGATCCTTACTTCAAATTCCATACCTCTCACTGCATCCAACGTGCCGATATACGATTGACACAATTTCCATCGCAACCCTGGAACCACTGATAAACTAACACTTCATCATATAAGACTTTTCATTTAACTCACTTTAGGAGAATCATAGCAACACCTAGGTAACTTCCCATAACTGTAGTGTGAGCACGTGATTTTTGCCCTAAGCAAATTATTCCTAAAAGACAAACAAAATTATTTTTCATTATTTTTACAATTTTTGTTGATATTTATGGCATTTTTGTGTTAATTAGTTGTATAATAATTCATATTAAAAATACAAAAATATGTATATTTTACAATTTTAGTATTAATTCATTTTTGGAAACAATTTAAGGAAAAATAAAAAAATAGCCTTTTTAGTATTTTAATTGAAAATTGCTATCAATAGTTATTAAATAAATTCTAGAATTAGTTTTAGTTAGTTTAACAATTTGATAAAATCAGAAAAAAAAAAATTGGAAAGGACAAATAAAAATAAAAATACAAAGTGAAAATACAATATATAAAAATGTGTGAAGGAAATAAAAGGACTTTGGGCCAATTACACCCAAAACCCAAAACAAAATAAATACCCAGGCCCAAAATTTCAAACCGGTTAGCCCCAGCCATAAATCCAAACGACCCCGTTTAAGTATAATCTAATCCTAGCCGTTGAAATGAATTGATCTAACGGTTGAAGCCTGATCTCCTCAAGAAGATAAAACGACGACGTTTGCATCGAGTAATCTGGACCCTTCGTTACTTTGATCCAACGGTTATATGGTTTGTTTTCATTAAAAATGAACGGCGTCGTTTTATGCTCAAAGGATCTGAGCCGTTGAAATCATTCAATCCAACGGGTATAGATCATTGATGCTTTTTAATATACATAATATACCAAAACCAAATAACCCTAACCATTTTAATCCCTTCTCCTTCCTCGTCTGACCTAGCCGCCACTAAACACTCCCACAGACCCCGCCGGAACCCTACCGGCGGGAGACGGAACCTACGCCAATCACTCCACAAATAACACCCCAGAACCCCCTCGAACCCCTGAATCCTCCCCTCTACCCCGTTTTCCTCGAATCCCCTTGGTTTTGCTCGAATATCTAAAAAAGTATCGCCGGAACTCTAACTCCGGCAAACACTAGTTCATCCAAATAAGCCCAAAATCGAACCATAACCCCTCCTGACCATCCTCTACCCTATCTTGAAAGTTTTGAGCCCTAAAAGTCACTAGAACGGCTCGAATTTTAATTTAAAGTTCGCCAGTGACCCAAAAATTCAAAAAACGTCGACGTTAAAACCACTGGATGATGGAAAACGTGATAACTCAAAAAAGAGAGAAAATAAACTGTCCGAAGAACAAAAATAAAAGCTAAGTTTTTCTTTCTTTCTTTCTTTTTTCTTGTTTCTTTTGCTTCTTTTGTTTGTTTCTTCGCATGTTTGTTTCTGCATGTTTAATTGTTCATGGATTAGGGTTTATCTTGTTATAGCTTAATTTTTAGAATAGATATTATTAGGTTATGGATTCTAATTTTGTTCAAAAAATAAATTTGACATTAAAAATGAAATTAGTTAGATTTTTCTGCAGAAATACCTTTAATTTATTTTTGTCTGATAATATTAGTTATAATTGTTGATATTGACATTAGGTTAGATTCTGATTAGTTTTGATTAAATAAATTGATAAGTATAATTGGATTTTCATAATTTTCAGTATATTTAGCTTCTGAAATTTGATAAATGTTAGTCAGTGGTAATAGTTAGTAAAAATTTTGATTTGTTAGGGTTAATTAGTATTGACAGTAATTAGTATGGTTATAGCTGTTAATTGATAATCAATAATTAGGGGATTTGGTTAAATTCTGATTAAATTTGAAAATTGAGGTCGTATTAGTTTAATAGTTTAGTAATTCAGGGTTAAAAGGGTAAAATGGCAGAATGGTATTTGGTAAATTCTAATATAAATTCAGGGATAATTTGGGGACATAAAATGGGATAACAATAATAAGTCCAAGGAAGCAGGGGCATTCTGGGTAGAGAAAAATGACAATAGGGTAATTTTTTAAGTAAAGAAGAGGCAAAGAGGGAATTACATAGGGGTAGAAGATTCTAGATAGGGCAATTAGCATAATTCTTAACAAATAAAGGGTATCCAATCAAATAGCTAATAAAAAAATTAGGACAAAACTGAAATAAAAGAGGGACTATAGTGTAATTAATAAAGTTTGAACTTCCCTCCAAAATTAAATCTATAAATAAGCATCAATGGGCATCATTTGATAAGTTTTGGGCAATCTGAAATATCTCCTCAAATAGTATACCATTTTTCTCTTCAATTTTCGAAATTCCTCTCTTCAAAAATACAAAAAATATTAGATTTAGTAGAAGATAAAAAAATTTCATTGTTTCATTAGTTTAAAGCTCAAAATTGAAGGCTGTTGATCGACTTTGTGTGATTCTGGTGGTTAAACTACTGTGAAAGTATACTGATTTGATCAAGTTTATTTGTTCATTGGTTCACGTTTGGTTGTGGCTTAAATCTGGTGTTGTGAAGCTGTGATTGAATTGCTGTGTTGATTTTTGTTGTTGATTGGTGATTAGAGATCTAATTCATTTTCTCCTCTAATTCTTATACTCAGGTACACATTTATGATCACTGATGTAGTTCGAGTTTTTTGAGCAATGGAATAGAACGTGCATCTGCTGTTTCAAGTTTTTTAGCAATATATATGTACTGATTCTGATTTACATATAATCTAGCTATGACAAATTACATTAATTAGGAATAGTTAAGTTTATAATTAAAATATGATTTTTCGGACTGCTTTACTGATATTTGGACTCTAATTGAACTGTGATTTGTAATAAGGCTTTAACAGAACTCAGAACTTATGGTATTAATGAGGTAGCTGTTAGATCTAGGGATATTTTCGAACAATTAGTATGCAGTAAAAAATTTGAAAAATTTCTGTTGTTTAGTCTCATGTTATAGGAATAGTTTTGATTATTAGAAATTAACAAGTAAAAACGAATATTTTATATACTTAACCTTTTAGCATGTATTAACATTTCAGTAGTTCGGTTCTGCATTTTGAATATGTTAGAATTTTTAATTAATAATAATAGTTAAAATCTATTTAAAAATGATATTTTAATATGTAATTGTTTAATAACAGATTTAGTTGATTGGGATTTGTTGAAATAGTAAGGATCGAATAAGAAGTCATCATGTTTGTGTTGATTAAATCCTTGTAATAAATTGGAGCTTTGATAATCCAGTAGATCTTTTATAAAACTAGTAATCACACACATTTAGCCTGATTTGGATTAATTTCAATGTTATTTTAGTTAGCGTTTGGGCTCAGCTTAATGTTCAGGAATGAACGGCCCATTTCAAGCAATTGTAGCCTCCATAGGCCCAGTTTTGATACGCATGCTCATGCGAGTTTTGCCAAACCAGATCTCCTTTATGCACGTCTGGCTTTGTTCCTTCCTTGGGCCATCTTCAAGGCCCAAAAAGATGTGAGAGTTCATAAACCAAATTGAGATAACTCCTAAATAATAACTAACTAGGATTTTTCCTTCATTTTAGAGACAAAATTAAATAGATAATTATAATTACTTTTAAGTTGGCCTTTAAATAAAATGATGAGACGATCCTCGCCGAATTATAACATAATTACGGGGCCCTCAATAATTGTTTAAAAAAATACTAAAAATCGGGAGGATCGTTTTAGTAAATTTCACGGTCTTCCCCAAAGTTAATAAACACGTAGTCGCTTTAGGCACGAGTATTAATAATATTACTTTTCCAAATACGAGTGCACATTTATGTGACCCAAATCCAAATCTCAACGAAGTCGAAATGTGTTAAAAGCCACGGGTGTACTGGTACGGCGTGGTTCGAGATACATTTTCACAAAGTTGTAATTCTTGTAAAATAAATAATAAATAGAATAAAAGTGGGTTATTAATAAAAGGCACATAAAAATAGAACATATATGGAAATCAGATAAAATCAAATACGACAGTTGAGCGACCGTGCTAAAACCACGAAATCCGGGAATGCCTAACACCTTCTCCCGGATTAACAGAATTTCTTATCCCGATTTCTGGTTCACGGACTGTTAACAGAGTCATATTTTCCTCGGTTCGAGATTCAATCGGTGACTTGGGACACCATTAATCTCCCAAGTGGCGACTCTGAATAAATAATAATAAATCCCGTTCCGAATGTCCTTTAATTGGAAAAACTCCTTTATGCCCTTCACGGGGTGTATTACAACACGTAAAAAAGGAGGTGTGACAGCTCTGGCGACTCTGCTGGGGATAAGAAACCCAGAACTTTGGTTCAGGGTTTAAGAATTCGAGCTCGGAATAATTATTGTATTTGTTTATATCTGATTTCTCTACATGCTCATGATTAATGTGTTAAATGTTTACCGCTTTGATATTATTTGAATTGTATATAAACTATGCCGAAAACCCTTCTCTTCTTACCTCCGGGGATATGCTTACTGGTTGAGACTCCCTATTCTGTTAGTATCAATACCCTGAAATAAGAAAGAGGCCGGACAAGTTACTAAGCCGGATGGCCTTTTGGTTTCCGGTACGTAGCCCCCTCCTCGACTCGAGTTGTCCGCTCGGGTACACAGTCTAGAACATATAACCAGGTTTTGAACTTAGAATAGGGATGTTTATTTGCATCACATATGACTTAGGGGACTTAACATAGGGGTTGGGTCCGTCCAGGAAAGGTAACCAAATATGAAAAGGTCACCATGCATTTTACGTGTTGCATTTATTTGTCTCGGGTCATCATGCTGACCGGTTAAAAAAAAAAGAAAAAGAAAATTTGTGAAATTGAGCAAAAGAGAAAAAGAGAAAATAATAGTAGTTGTTTAGAAAAAAAAAACCGATATCCAAATACTGTTGATTTGGTTTAAAATAGAAAGATTTTTGATTTTTCGTTTTAACAAAAGCAAAAAGAAAATATAAAAATAGTTTTTAGGGTTATTGCAAATAAATAAAAATTGTTATATTGTTTTCAAAAATCAAAATATATAGTTGGTTTTGTCAATAAAATTGAAAATGAAGTTTTTTGCTTTACAATAAGTTTGGTTATTTGATTTTTTGCAAAAAAAATTTTTTGAAAAAAAAAGGGGTTTGTTTTAAAATAGTTTGCCCGAACTACGCTGGTTTGATTCTCACCATATGGGAGATACGTAGGCAACCCTTGACAGGTCCAACCACAACTTTTTGTAAAAAAAAAAAATAAATAAATAAAAAATATCCATTTTATTTTTGTCATAAATAAATTAAGTGGTGCCGTTTTGACAAAATTGCCGAATGTCCCAAAAGGGCGCCGTAAGGCTGTTTTTGAAAATGGCCACTTTTGAATCATTTCTTAACAGTTAGCGAACACAGCCTTAAAATCTTCTCTTGGAAGTGCTCAAAGGCCGTATTGGCAAAGTAGTTTTTTTTATTTTTGTAAAAAATTAGAATTGAAAAAAAACAAAAATATATATAGTGTTTTTCTTTTAGGTCATAAATAAATAATTAAATCACCTTAATAAATGTGCAGGATGAGCACGACTCAGAATGAATCATTCTTGCATAAGATCCCTTTGGAGTTACGTCTGTGGTGGAGTGATTTGGGCAAAGAAGGGCAAGATGAAGTGAAGAAATATTTGAAAGATCTCACTGGTTTGTTAGATATTGTGCCTCGAGGGGATATTGTCAAAGCATTGATTACATGTTGGGACCCAGCGCATAATGTGTTCCACTTTTCGGACTTCGAACTTACCCCGACATTAGAGGAAATAGCTAGCTACATTGGTAAAGATGAGATCCCTTTAAGGCATAAGTATTTGGTTGCACCGAGAGTTGTAGCTGTGCATAGATTTCTAGACTCTTTGAAGATAATCAGAACCGTCCATAATACAGATCTGGCAATTAGCTTTTATATCCCTAGTAGGACGCTTATTTGCATCACGTGCATTCTGACTTAGGGGACTCAACACAGGGGTTGGGTTTGTCTAGGACAGGTGACCCGAATTAAAATGACCATCCTGATGCATATTATGTGCTACTTGTATTTGTTTGCTCGGTTCCGCATGTTGACCGGCTTGTATACAATGAGTGAAAAATTATAAAAATAGCAGTATTAGGACTAAGCGAGGGTAATCATTTATTTGAAAAACCCAATGTCCAAAAAGTACCGAAATGCTGCCGGATTTTTTTTTTTGAAAAAAAAATATATTTGAAAAAATGGAAAGTAATTTGTTGGTCAAAAAATAGTTTTGATTTTGGCCAATCGGCCCAAACTACGCTGGTTTGATTCTCACCACGTGTGAGATACATAGGCAACCCTTTGACGGGTCCAACCACATCTTTTGCAAAAATAGCCGAAAAATGTCAAAATTTTAATTTTGTTATAAATAAGTCAAGTGACGCTATTCTTGTTAAAAATAATCCGAATGTCCCTCAAAAAGGCGCCGGACGGCCATTTTTGCAAGAATAGCCACTTTGAGTCATTTTAAATGATTTACGGGCACAGCCTTGAAATACCCCTCGCGGAAACGTTAAAAGGATCCGCAAAATTAAGTTTGGGTCATTTAACAACTTTACAAAAATAGCCAATTTATCAAATAAACCATTACATGGTCGGTTTTGCTAAAATAGCCACAATTGGTATTAAATTTTTTCGGTCTTGCGATTGGCCTGTGGTGATGCTGAGTGACGCCCCATAGGTCTTATATAATAATTAAGTTGAATCTGTGAAGTTTGTTAAGAATCGGGGTTCGTTTAGTATAAATCAGACCTTTATTTGAGAAAATTGGGAATTTTGATGTTCTCGAGTGATTTCATGAATTTGAGGTTTAATTCGTAGTTGTTGATGTTATTCTGATGATTTTATCGCACGAGCAAGTCTGTATGATATTTTTAGACTTATGTGCATGTTTGATTTGGACTCCCAAGGGCACATGTGAGTTTTGGATAGGCCACAGAGTGAAATTAGACTTAGGAAAAACTGTTGGTGTGTTGCAGGTTTGTAGGCTGGATCGCAAATGCGAGCCTGCATTTATGAAGAAAGTATCGCAATTGCGAAGAGGGCTGGGCAGGGTGACCTTTGCATAATGGAGGATCAATGTCGCAAATGCGACCACAGCAGGTACCGCAATAGTAAACAATTGTTCGCATTTGCGAAAAAGGCACAACTAGACTACCTACGCATTTGCAAATCTTGGGCCGCATTTGCGAGTTCGGATTTGTGAACCTGGCATCACAAATGCGATATCTGCGCCTGTGAAAATTATAATTAGCCGGAAATTCTTCTTTTTTCAAATTCTCTCAAACCCTAAGCTCTCTTGGGCGATTTTTCAAAGACATATACTCTTCCAAATCAACTGTAAGTCGTTTCTAACACATTTTCTTCAATCTATAACATCTTTTTACATGATTTCAATTCAAAATCAAGGTTTTCATGGAGAAATTGGGTGTTTTTTGGTAGAACTTAAGATTTTCAAATTATGGGGATTTGGACCTCGATTTGAGGTCTAACTTCAAAATAAATTATATATTTGAGTTCATGGGGGAATGGGTGATCGGGTTTTGGTTCGAACCTCAAGTTTTAACCATGTGGGCTCGAGGTCAATTTTTGACTTTTTGGGGAAATCATTATAAAACCTATTTTTCATGCATTAAAATTGATTCATTTAGCATTTATTAATATTATTAAGTAAATTGTGGCTAGATACAAGCAAGTTGGAAGTGGAATCGAGGGGCAAAGTGGTAGTTGAGGCTTGAATTGTGTTCGTGGGATTGAGGTAAGTGTTTGGTCTAACCTTAACTTGAGGTAATAGGAGTTTGGTCTTATTTGCTATGTGTTAATTGTTGAGACGACGTATAGGTGTGGTGCCGAGTATATATACGTTGGTGTCAAGCATGCCCGTGAATCTTATACTACGGTTGATGTGACTCTATTTTGTATTGTCCATGATTAATATGTTGATTTCTAATGTTGAACAAGGCCTATGGAAGTATTCATGGTAATTGAACATTGTAGAGCATTGGCTCAAGTTGAGATTTGTGTTGGGAAGAGATTGTGGAAATGAGAAGAGGTTTATGATATTGTTTCCCTTGTCGGGATATTATTGTTATTCATATTGATTCCCTTGCCGGGATATTGCTGCTTATTATGATATTGTTTCCATTGTTGGGATATTATCGTTAAACTATTGTTCCCTTGTCGGGATTCTATTGTGCTATTTTTTATTCCCATGCCCAAATTGTTTTTTGATTGTTAATTGGGTGAGGAAGAGTGTAAAGCACGAAGGGTGATGCCATGCGTGAGTTTTAGAGTGTTAATGCACGAAGGGTGATGCCGTGCCGATATGCGAGGTAAAAACATGATGGGTGATGTCGTACCGCACGATGTACAATGTCGTGTCACGATATGAGTGATAATGCATGAAGGATAATTTCGTGCCATGATTATGTGAGGTAAAAGTACGAAGGGTGATGTCGTGCCGATTATATTGATTCTTATGGTGAGAATGAGAGTAAAAGCATAAAGAGTGATGTCGTGCACTTGTATTGTCCTCCTTACTCTTGCTTATAGTTCAATTTTTGTGTACTTTATGCTTCTTTACTGAAATTATGTTGTACTTGATATCTCCCGCAGCATGTTTCCCCTTCCCAATTTTAACTGTTAGTTCTGATTTTATTACTCGTTATATATAATATAACTGCACAGGTTTATTTGGTAGTCGTGTCCTTGCATCGTTACTACTTCACCGAGGTTAGGCTCGATACTTACCAGCACATGGGGTCGGTTGTGTTGATACTAAAATCTACACTCTTTTGTCCTTATTTACCTGGGTGCACTACGTTTTCAAAAGCTTTCTGTCGAACCGGCTGTTATATAAGATTCAATTCAATCTAACAAGCGAACTACCTTCGGCTACTACAAGATCTTTATAAAACAAAGAATAATCCTACTTTACGCACCTTCGCACTAAGCAGGCAAGGCCAAACTCTGCCTTACGTAAAGTTACCAGAGTACGATTAACCTCTGGATTTAAAATCACTGCTTGCAGATCACGGTACTAGAGCATACGGACCTTAGCTAGGGGTTGCTGCCTTCAGTCCATCGAAGACCCGAGATAGTCTTGTAGGCGTCCGCATGCCTTGGCATCCTCTTCTATCATTTCCTTTTTGTATTTTTTATTATTCAAAGTTAGACTCGTGTATTTCTATTCAGACCTTATTTGTAGTATTCGTAGATGGTCCATAACATTATGACACCAAATTCTGGGTAGAGTTGTATTTAGACTGCTGCAAATTCTTTCCTGTCGTGCGAATTGATTTCTCAACACTAATTGAACTTCCACTCTGTCCTTTCACAGATGGTGAGAACACATACCACTTCATCAGCTGACCAGTAGCCCGAGGCCCCAGTAGCATCTCCTGCAAGGGGCAGGGGTCGAGACCGTGCTAGGTCTCGAGGCAAGGAAAGGGCTCAGCCCAGAGCTCAAGCAATAGCACTAGTGGCAGAGCCTCAGGTTGAGTTTGACGATGAGGTTCTAGACCAGACAATTTTAGTAGGGCCGACTCAGGTCCTAGAGGGGTTCATCGCCACCCTGATACTTCAGGATGCTCTGGTCCGACTAGTGGGCCTTATGGAGAGTGTCACCAAGGAAGGCTTGCTTCCTGTAGCACTAGCCGTCTCTCAGGCTGGAAGAGGAGCCCAAACTCCTGCTACTCGAACTCCGGAGCAGATGGCTCCCCAGTTTTAGACTCTAGCAGCTCAGCCAGTTGGGGTAGTTCAGTCGGGTATTGTGGAATAGATCTGTGAGGGGCCAGCTATGTCTGTTGATGCCTTGTCGAGGTTGGACAAGTTCACCAAGCTTTTTGCTACTACTTTTTATTAAGACCCAAACCGATGGGCCGTGACAGGCACCCGGTACTTTACTCAACCGAGTACCACATAACGTATTGTAACGACCCAATCGGTAGTTTTGAGTTCCAAAACGTCATTCAGCAGTTTGAGGTCATGAGCAGCTTCATCTCAGGTATATTGACTTGTGTGTGTGGTCAGAACTAAAAATTCAGGAAGTTTGGAGTCAAATCTAAATGGAAATTCTCATTTTTAAAGCCTTAAGTTGGAGAAAACGAACTAGGATTGGAATTTTGAGTAAACAACCTCGGAATTGGGATCCGAAGGTTCCAGCAGGTTCGTATGATGATTTCGGACTTGGGCATATGCCCGGATCGGGTTTTGGATAACCCGGAAGCATTTTGGTGCCTGTCGTAGAAGATAGCATTTTTTTTGAAGAAATTGCATCAATTTGGCTTAAAATGCATTTCAGTGTTATTGATGTCCGTTTGGGATTCCGATACTGGGAGTAGCTCCGTATGTAGATTCTGGATTTGGGAGCGCGATCGGAAGTGAAATAGGACGTCCGTAGGTCATTTTGGAGCCGTTTGCCTAAAGATAGAAATTTGAAAGTTTTTGAGAAAATTCGACCGGTAGGAGAAAATTTTGATATCGTAGTCGAAATGCGACTTCGAAAGTTGGGAAAAGTCCGTAATGTCGAATGTGACTTGTGTGCAAAATTTGAAGTCATTCGTGAATGATTTGGTAAGGTTTGAGACACTTAGTCTCTTTTAAGGAAGCTTAAGTTGGAAAAGTCAACCGGATATTGACTTATGTGTAGAGCGCTCGAAATGCAAATTTTATGGTTCGGATAGCTTCGCTAGGTGATTTGGGACTTAGGAGTGTGTCCGAAATATTTTTGTGATGACCGGTGTAGAATTTAGCTTGAATTGGTAAAGTTAGTATTTTGGCGAATTCCGGTTGATAGGTGAGATTTTGATCCGAGGGTCGGAATGGAATTCCAAAAGTTGCTATAACTTCGTTATGTCATATTGGACTTTTCTGCAAAATTTGAGGTCATTCGGACAAGTTTTGACGTGTTTCGGCATCAGATGTAGAATTTGGAAGTTCTTGAAGTTCATAGGTTTGAATCCGATAATGATTCGATGTTTTGATGTTAATTTGGGCGTTCCGAAGGTTGTAACAAGTTCGAATGACATTGTGGGACATGTTGATATAATTGGTTAAGGTCCCGAGGGACTCGAGTGGATTTCGGAAGGTTAACGGAATGAAATTCGGACCAAAGAAGAGGAAAAAAATTGCAGAAATTTTCTGCATTTTTTTTTCTGCAGAAAACTGGGCTGAAGCGTGTAGCCTAATTCGAAGAGCTATACCTTTTGATATATAAGGAATCAGGAAAAGTTCAAAACACAAAAGATATAGACCTTCATGTCTAGTTTCTAGAAAGCTAAATAAATCGTAATTTGGACGTTCGTAGTGAAAGTTATGGTCTATTGAAAATAACTGGTGGAGCTCGTTTTTCAGAATTTGCTTTCGGGGAGGCTACTTTGGAAGCTCATATCTTGTAATCTACATGGAATCTGAAAACGTGAAAAACACGAAAGTTGTAGCCCTTCGTGTCTAGTTCCCATAAAGCTAAAGAAATCGCAATTTGGACGTCTGTCGTGGAAGTTATGATCGACGGGAAATGACTGCTGGAGCAATATTATGTACAACTTGTATAGCACAAGTGCAAGGTACAACTCGACGAAGCACGGCAGATTCTTTTATACACGAA